>AWUE01021124.1:0-131118 GCA_001974825.2 Corchorus olitorius | reverse complement strand
CAGGGACTCAATTGCTCACTAAGTTCACTTCAGGGACCCATTTGCACATTTGCCCCTAATTTTTTTGTTTTTTTGAATAAAAATAAAAAAAATTCATTTTTTCCTTTTTTTTTTCTGTTAAAAAAAACCATTTTTTCTTTTCTTTTTTTGAAAAAATAAAAAAAAAGAAAGAAGAAAATGATTTTTAAAATTTTGATACTATCTCTTTTAATTTTGTTTAAAAGAGGACAAATATTTTAGCCCATAATATTATCATATCTGAGCGTAGATTGGGTGACCAAAGGGTGTGGTTGGGTTATTTACCCTCTCATATTTGTAATCCAACTCGTTAATTAATGAAAAAGTAACTCGTTTAAACTAAAAAAAAGAATATATAATAAATCAAACAAATCAAATTTTGATTTTTTCATCGGTTAGATTACAAAAAGATTTTACAACTTTGATAATTACTATCCTCTTGTTTCTGGTAGGAAGTAGAATTTCTTTGAAAATCGCATCTTTTCTTCTTAAAAATTATATATTAGGTTGTGAGTGTTTTTTTTAAATTGTAGTTGTTTTATAAATTAACTATTATTAAATAAAGCATTATGAAATGGACTGATTAAAGCACGAAACAGTCAGGGAATAGAAACTTGATATAATTGATTAATATATACTAAATATTGCCAATTAGATCATTTATATATCTATTGTTGTTACTATTTAATATATTAATCATATTCACCATGAGTTTTGGAAAAGAAGAAAATGATTTAAAAAAATAGAAAAAAATGAAAAATGAAATTTTTTATTTTATTAAAAAAAACCAAAAATTAGGGGAAAATGTGCAAATGGATCCCTGAAGTGAACTTAGTGAGCAATTGAGTCCCTGAAATTGAGTTAATTGAGCAATTAGATCCCTCACCCAATTTTTTAAAAAATATATATTTTTTTAAAATAATTTTTAATCAAAAATATGACGTGGCAGTTGACACATCAGCATATTTGACGGCGTCACTGCCACATTAGACGTTTAACGGCACATTAGACGGCTACTAACGAAAAGGACCTGATTGCCCGGTTATCTCCACTTGAGGGACCGAATTACATATTTTTTCACTTGGGGGACCAAAATGCTAGATTCGCTCCACTTGAGGGACCAATTCTGTACTTTTACCCTCTAATTTTGCACGTATCCAAAATTTGAATAAATTAACAAATTACTTTTGTGTTATTTAGTACATACGATTGTTCAAAATTAAAACACATCTCAAAATATTGGAGACTACTCAACACTTAATAATGGCTTAATGACCATTTCTCTCCTAAATGTTCATAATATGGACGTTTTCCCCCTTAAATTTTCAATTTGAAACTTTTGGCCCCTAAACTATCAAGAGTGGGACAATTTCCCTCTAGTCATAAGAATTACTGACGTGGCCCCCAAATTGATGATATGCCACATCAGCATTTCTGGGAGGGATAGTCCCGATTTTAATAATTTCTGGGGCAAAAGTTCCAAATTGAAAGTTCAAAAGGAAAATTATTCCGATTTTGATAGTTTAAGGATCAAAAGTTCCAAATAAAAAATTCGGAGGTGGGGGATGTTCCTTCTATAAATGTTTAAGGCGAAAAATGTGCATTATGCCCTTAATTAAGAAACTACACCTAAATTGTTCCCTTAAACGATAAAGGATATGATCTAGTATATAAATCACAATCAAGATTCAAGCATGCCCTTGTTAGCTCGCAAAGGCTAAGAACCACCAGCCGCAACAAGTCATGTCCCAATTCCCACATTAATTTCGACATGGAAACTTTTGAATTGGCACCTGCGGCTGTGGATGAAGCAGCAAGGCCATGGCACTATAACTCTCGTTGATTTCAACTTCTGCCTAAACATTTTCAACCGTACCGAAACGATATAGAGAGAGCCACTAAACAAAGATACAGCTATTGCATGCAGGTTGATCATTGATGGGTCTTTATAAATGGACCGTGTCGCAAAACATCAACTGCATTTATAATGGCTTGTTTAATTCAGTCAGCATATAAAAAGAAGATTTTCAAGACTGTACAACGGTCATGCTTTACCTCATATTTATAATATGTAGTACTGTTCATGGAGAGAAATGATCATATATATTAATTAAAGATGTGACACAAACAAAAAATTTTATATTTCAAGTCCATAGTTTGGAATATCTGTTAGGGTATGTGGAGTTTTTTTTTTTTGGTTGCGATAGGGTATGTGGAGTTTATGATGAATATGTAATTGTAGTTATGAGGCGTCATGATTCCATGGTAATTCTTACCAGTCTAAATCTATGTATCATCATCCCTCGGTAATGGAATAGTCTACTTTTTTGTGGAGCCTTTGAAGCCATAAGTGCTGGCTCATATAGATATACACTGATTAATCATGAAATTTTTATTATTGCGAAGATAAGATATATACTTGCTCAAATAATGGGTCTTAATCCTTCCAAATTTAGTCATTGGGCATTTGGTTTGGTGGTAGAGTACTGGACTCTTAGTTCTAGCCTACCTAAACCAAGAGGTCTTAGGTTCAACTCTCACGGAATGTGAGTTTGTTTGTAATTTGTTTGTTTATTCGGTATGTATATACCTAGATTCACTAGGTTTGTTTGTTGGGGAAGGGGTTTGTTGGCTCATAGATTAACATTTCTGTATTGTAGCTACATGTAGCGGTGTACGGGTCTTCCTATGCGTATTGGGATTCCAAATTCCAATGTGTAAGATAATTAATGCTTTTTGCCAATTAAAACTACTTTACATGATTACCAATTAACCCCCCTTGTCTTTATATGCAATATTCAATAATGTGGAAATCGGAGAGCGCAATTAACAATAAAAAATCTAAGTACTCGAATTATTTGTATATATAAGATCGATCGTGTCTAAAGAAGTAAAAACAAAAGATGTTAACAACATAAGTACTATAGTACTATGTTAATTACAAACCATTTTTTATGCTTGTGTGTTTACCAGATTTTATGCACATACATTATGACATTATTGAGGAAAGCCTTTTGTTTATCAAAATCGTAGATAAATATGCATTGGTTGGGAATTGGGATTAATGGAGACGACAATGAAATTGCGGAAAAGTATATTTAATACAATATATATATATATATATATATATATAGTAATAGGTGAACTTCACCTAGAAAAGTATAGTATATAGTATAATATTGGTGAAGCTAGAGGATGTAAACAAATTTAAGTGGATTCATGTGAAAATGGAAAAAGTCAGCCATGTTTATTGTTCTATTTAATTTTCCAATGGTAATATTAAGAAATGATGAAGTCTAGAAGATGTTACATCATTCAAATGGTGATATATTTGAATAAGAAAATACTAATGCTTAAAAATCCGGAAAAGAAGAAAACTTTTCAATGTTTTACGTGTCTTACTCGTTGACAAGTTAACAATTTTCTGTTTATAATAAAACGAGAATTTTGGCTCACGAAGCCCTAAGCTATATCTACATGCACAAACGATAAGCTTTCTTTTCAATTACTAATCCGATTAATTTCATCATAATAAGTAAGTAAATATTAGTCCGAAATAGAAGAGAATTTACACAAGAATTCGCAAGAAAGTATATTTTTTCTAGACTATATCCATATATAACAAGTGTGTTAACATATGCGCGGTTGCAGGCATTTGTTTTGAGTAATGTTAATTAATATATATTATTAAAGACCATAATTTAATTTGGATCGACCCGGATTGGATAATTCTTTTTGACCCTCCAATTTGTCCCTCCAACTTGACCCTCCTAATAATTAAGGAAATAAATTAAATTCAGGTTTAGCCCCCTAATAATCAAGGTAAGAAATTAAATCCAGGTTTAGCCCCTAGTTATAAATATGGAGAGTTTGAGGGTGAATCCCTTGATTTTAGACTATTATTGAATAGAGTTTTAGAAATTATGCTAAGTTTTTTGATGACACGTCAGGAGGGACAATTGGAGGGACAAGTTGAAGGGTCATGTAGCAATACTCACCTGGATTTACACGTATAGATTTACTGAATCTGCACTTGAAATAGGCCTATTACAACTTTAAAATATATGGAGAAAAAAACAAAAATTATCTCCATCCTTATCAAAGATTGATTAATTGGAAATTTTAGTAGATTTGGTAGGGGATGAAAATTATATATAAATTGTATATATAATATGATATATTAATTATAAATACTTTAAATTACCATGCTCTCTTTGTTGTTGTTTCATATTGTCTTATATATTATGGTAGATAAGTGGTTATGACTTGATCTCTCCTTATATATGCAAATAAAAGGACTAAATAAGGCACTTCCTTCTTTTGCCTTTTTTTTTTTTAATTAATCAAAGGTATATCCTAGACCAATTCTATTGAAGAATCGAACTTTTCTTTTGCCCTTGATTAATTGGAGTTTTTAGTAGATTTGGAGTTTTATATTGTACTCTTCTATATATATTATGGTAGATAAGTGGTTATGACTTGATCTCTCCTTATATATGCAACACTTCCTTCTTTTGCCTTTTTTTAAAAAAAATAAAAAATTAATCAAAGGTATATCCTAAACTAATTCTTTTGAAGAATCGAACTTTTTCTTTTGCTTTTGATATATTAGTATGTTTTTTTTTCCCTGAATGGTCATTATTAGTATGCTTGTTAAGTAGTAATTTTATTCAAGTAAAGAAATTTGCATAATATATTTCGGAAGCACCATATTTATCTCCAATTGTGATTGTTATATATATAAGACTCAAAAGAATGAGTAAGGCCGTGTATCTGTAACCGTTTCACCATTGTTTGATCTTTTCATCACCGTTTTGAGACCAAACGGAACTTAAGTGTAAACTCCGTTTCAATCGTTGTTCTAATAATCTCATCTGTACAGTACCTAATCTAATCTGTACAGTGTAATCCCATTTGTACAGTTGCTAAACAGGAGTGATGGTCCTATGGACTCGAGTTCGTGGGAGTTACCACGCACTCGAGGCTAAATCACACATATGATCATATATTCATCTGAATTTTAAGTTTACCCAATGTTTAGAAGTTCATATCTACCCATAAAATAAATAAAAAATTTATTTGGAGTTAAACTAAATGTTCAAATCGTATCTTAATTATTAATGTCCTTAATTGAACAAAAGAAAAATTTATTTGGTACGAAACTTTATGTTGAACTTTTACCTCAATAAATATAAAATTTTAAAAAATTTCACATCCCAAACTAAAATTCATTGAAAATACTATATGGGTAAACTCAAAATTCAGATGAATATATGATCATACGTGTGATTTAGCCTCGAGTGCATGATAACTCCCACGGACTCGAGTCCATAAGACCATCACTCTGCTAAACAGTGTCAATCGCACTGTTACCGCACCGCTCTACTAAACGCAGCCTAAGTAACAAGCTTAGTTATGTGAAAGAAAATCAGCATTCAAAGCATGCAAATTAAACTACTGGTGAAAAGAAAAAGCTTCAATTAATCTTTCCGGAAATCAAATTATTGAAACATACATACAGTAAATAGAAATTTCACTAGTATATTTCTGTCATTAATATATTATTACATGATGATGATACCATGGTTGAAAACAACCAGGAAAATTCTCCTACATAAACTAATTATACATGAATCGTTCGTGCCAAAAAAAAAAAAAAAACTAATTATACAAGAATCAAACAGTATTTTTCCACTAAAACCTCCCTCAACACTATCTGGATTTCTGAGACCTGATAAAAACAACATAATATTTTGATATATATATATATATATATATATATATAGAAATTAAACACAAATTTATATGAATATAAACTATTATAAGAAATTGAGTAACTACATATATATATGACAAGAAAAAGAAGAAGAAGAAGAAGTCAAGGCTTGTTCTTCTGGGTGTAGATGTAATCAATGTGAGCTGCAAGTGTTCTTCTCATCAAACACTCATTTTCATCTATTCCATCGCACCTAATTTCTTCTACCTCATCAAATTGCTCTGCTTCACCAACATCCTGATATTTAGAAAAGTTCAAAAAAACAGAACCATCAGAAAAAAGAGAAGAAGACCCTTTAATTAATTCCAAATATATATATAGAAAGAGAAGGAAATAGAGAAATTTTAATTTGCTTGAAAGCAGATACAAACACCATGATCATCAAAGCTGTCTATATAATTATACGTACCAGTACTTGTTGAGTAGAATGATGATGATGATCTGCTGCAGCAGGGTTCGGGCGGGCGGCGGAAGCAGTGGAAGAAGATAAAATGAAGAAGAGGAGGAAGACGATCATGCAGAAACCGCTGACTTTGGAAGACATAATTGTTGTGCTCATAAGTTTCTAGACAGTTTGGCAAAGAAAGACATGGAGAGGAAATGACTGTTGGGATGGTGTCTATTTATACACACACATGGACATGGTCAAACATTCAAGGCCAATTAAAATATATATTGATCCTAAAAAAGAAAAACAAAAAAAGGCCAATATATAATATTGAAAGGGCAAATGGGTAATTAAGATAAAGATTCTTATTTGTACTACTACTTCATAACATTAAATTAATAAACTACTAGTATTAAATTAGCTAGAGAAAAACTATATATTCAAGTCCGACCTTATACCAGCTCATTTTAATTTATGTATCCTTTGAAAAATTCTGCCCAAATTTTCTAGAAAGTCGAATTTTCTTTTCTTCTCGATAAATATATATTTGCTTAGATTAGATACAAGTCATATGTACGTTTTAGGTTTGAATTAAGAGCCTATATATATATGCATGGTAGCTCTTTTCTTCTTAATATATATTACCCTAATTTTTTTTAATGTTAAGTTTTTGATGTTTCATATGCATGCTGAGGAGGTAGTATTTCATCGGTTAACTTATTATTATCTATACTAATTATAAAGTCAAGTCCTGAATTTGTGTCACGAGTTGACTCGGATACAAACTCAGTTTTTAAAAATTCAAAACAAAATAAAAACTATCCATTTTAAATAAAACTACTTAAAAGATAAATATAAGTATTAAAATTTTATTTATATCATTTTAAAAAAACTATCCATTTAAAAAAAAAACTGTCAAAAACTACTCACATAGTGAGTGCCCTGTGTCTTGTTTATATTAATTCTAAGCACACCATCATATCCGATTTCACCCGTCATCTTAGCTCCAAACAAACACTATAAATATTAGATTAATTTTACATAAAATCAAAGTTTGAACATATAATTTTTTTTTTAAAAAATAATTGGTAGCTCAGCTAGCTTTAAGAGCATGCATGCTTTTTTTTAACGTGCTTAGGCAATGTCAACGCTTAGCCATTATGATTAATATGTAATCAAATGTATATGCGGTGCTTAAGTATCATTACACATGTGAAAGATGCATAGGCTTATTATTTTAGAGGTATAATAAAGATGCTAGTAGGTTTTTAAGAATAGAAGTTGACTATGCTAATCATCTTAATCCTTGGTTTAAGTTATAATTATAAATTCATAAGTAAGCCTACCCTCACTTATAATACAACACCAACACCCATAGATTTTGGGATGAAATAGAATTAATCTCAACAACAATAATAATAACGATATAACAACAATTACTAATTAAAAAAGACCAAAAGTTTTATGTCTTCTAAAAACAAGCTTAGAATCCATCGAAATATAGAATACTACTGCATGCCAGCACAATCATATATATATATATACTATAATAATTAAGAAAATAATGTATCAATTAATCTTACCATATAGTCCTTGGCAAATCAATTAGTAATTAATTAAGTTAAAAATTAATCTTTGATAGCAAGTCATGACTCATGATATTTGGAGCCCATGACATAATAAGGTGCATCAAATTCAGGGAACAAACTTGCAAATTCAAAATTATGATGACTTATGGCATGCTAGTTAGCTCATAAGGGATATCCCAAATTAATGGAGGATATATGAGTGAGTGAGTGGTCCATTTTGGTCATGGTCGATACTCGACATGGTTAAAGTTATAGCATGCGAATGCCGATATGGGTCCTTGAAGAAATGATGATGGAGGTTTCTACTAATAATTAATCAAAAATGTTTTGATTTGAACGAGTAAAAATTTCAAACTTGCATAAAGCCTTCCTCGAGCAACAACGAATGAATTTTCTTTGCTATAGATTATACACCATGAATCTTAAAAATTTGTCCCACCAATTAAAATAGTAATTATTAAAGCATGCATATATAAAATAGAAAAAGGTGGAACATTGATTAAAAGTGAAATAGTAAAAAAAAAAAAGTCATAGACCATTCTTTAGCCTTTTCATATTGATTAAAAGCTGGGGGTTGGGGTGGATCGCCAAAGCTTATAAACAAATACTAAAATTTAAATGCAATGCATATTCAAGAAAGGTAATAAACTAATAATATAGTATTATATCAACATGATCGTCACAAATTGACAATTGGTAAAGAGGATCAGAACGTAATTCTAAGGTGAAGTTTGCATTTGGAGTTTTGGATATGGCGGATGGCGGCAACCATTTTAGGGTAAAGTTAGTTCGACAGTATACTATCAAAATCCACCACATATATATACAAATCTTCACGAGTTTCTTCTTTCAAAAGCTCCACAACTGTTTCATTTTCACCTACAAAATGTGCAGAGACTCTGTTGCATTGCATGCCATTTTCTAATATATAATATATTTATATTTAAATTGTTCATGCAATGGCGAAGTTGTTCCTATGAGATCATAAATGAAGTTGACATTTAAATGTGTGATCACTATTCACTAGTGTTTTAACGGTTTTTTTTGTCAGAAAAAAGGTCTTTTGGACTCCATGGCGAGGGGCACACCTGTGGGCAGTAGTGGAGCGTGCCAAGAGTAGATCTCAACACAGGATGGAAACAAGTAAGAGTCTATGTAAGAAAAACATTGTGTTTACTCAGACTCAAACCCATAATCACACCTGCAGGAACCCTACACTTGGCTTCCTACCACACTCATGTATCTGTAACCGTTTCACCTCCGTTTGACTGTTTCACCACCGTTTTAGGCCCAAACGGAGGTTAAGTGTAAACTCCGTTTCAATCGCTGCTCTAATAAACTCCGTTTAAATCGCTGCTCTAATAATCTCATCTGTACAGTACCTAATCTAATCTTTACAATGTAATCTCGTCTGTACAGTTGCTAAACAGTGTCAATCACACCACTACCGTACCGACGTTTATATATTACTATATTTTAACAAAGATTCAAACTTTGGTACAGCTTTATTCCTCTGTGTTTCTAAATGAAATGCTATTAACTAATGTATATATTTGCCAAGCTAGCTAGCCAGTTACTTGATGATTAGTACGTAGGTTGAAGCTTAGCGGCCGCCATTAAAATGAACAAGTTGATGAGGTGGGCCAAAAAAATAGAGTAATAGGAAGCAACGGATATAATACCACACCGCCATGACGTCGAGGAAAAACTCAAGTTGCTCCATACATCTGCCCAACCAATCAAGTAAAGTAAATAAACCATATTATTATATGATCTTTATTGGTATACAAAGAGGGAGCACTATGGTGAAAGTAATACAGCAATCAAACAATTCATGCACATATTGTATAATTTCAAGTAATAATAGTAAGTTAAAAACGTGTGCGACCTTTAAATGTATCTCTTAATTATAGTGGCCGGGGTTCAAATCTTGTTAAATTCCGAGTACCAAATATATATATATATATATATATATATGTATATTGTGCAATGAACTTTGCATCCTAACTTGAGGGTGATGAATTAATGTATTTACCGACATGCAAATAAATAAAAAAATGGCGCAAGGCAGAATCAGCATCCTTGGCAGTTTCCTGCTGTAATATATGTGCACTAAGGTCATCAAACACTGAAATTCATACCCAAAATTTGCCTGCCCCCATTGTCTCGCGCCTAATTTGTTCCAAGGACAATCTATTCTTCCATATGGGACCTACTCACATGTTGCTATTACTATAGCTACTACTTGTATTATATATTTAGAATGACCCTAAACTATAGACACACAAGTAATTACTATTTTTGATCATGTCATCAATCACTAACATTATACTACTACTACTTTCAACAAACAATATACTAGTACTATATTTTTAATCAGAATTCAGATTGAGTATATAAATTGGGTCATCAATCAATAACAAGAATATTTGCCTGTCTTCCAATTGATTGATGTTCCAATTATAAAATACTAGTATATATTAAATTAAAGAAGGTATATTCCTATAAGCTTTTAAAATTAATTTGGAGGGTTCATCAATCAATCCAGAAGATTGCTTTCTTTAAACATTCCCCAGTTGTTAGTTGTCCCTGATAAGACTAAATGATTGCATTTGGAGCCTATATGCTTGCCTTTCACTCTAACATAAACACCCCCCAAAAGCTCTTTTTCAACATCTTTAAAATTGATAGCTCCTTTTAATCTAACATTGACAGACATTCCCTATCTGTTCCAATCATTAGTTTTGCACTCCATTAATTAATCCATATTATCCTTCTGCCTACTTACTCTCTTCATTTCTGAATTCTGCAGGCTTCAATGGCTTCTCCTGCATCTAATAAGTCAGCAACTGCAAAATTGCTCAAGGAGCATCTCCAAGAGCAACAAGAGCCTTTTACTTTAAGCATATACTTATCTGAAAGAGGGTATTTGGTCAGATGCTTGAGCTCTAATGGTCGAAATGGTTGCTGCCAAATCAATTTATTTAAGAGCTTGAACAAGAAAATGACTTTACTCTCTGCAAGGATCGTCAAGTCGATAGCATACAAACTTAGTTCTGCTACTGACAGCCAGGAGCTTTCATGTTGCAGTGATAAAGCCCTCCAAGATGAGTTTCAGACTGCAGAAACAGATGGTTTTGCTGAAATGAAGAAAGGTCTAACTCGATTTGGTGACTCACCTTGCTGCATCTTTGAAGATGAATCTCTGCCTTCAAAACATTGCAGACCTTCTCCAGCCTCAAATCCCGGTAATGTGGAAGAAAAAGAGGTACAGAGTTAATTGAACATCTATTTTAGCTTTGTCAAATATAAATGAAGCATCAATCAAGCTCAGCTATTTGAAGTGTCAAACACAGACAACTTGAGAGACAAACCCATGATGCATGAACAGAATTAAGTAACTCAGTCTCCTTTTTCTTTGAACGCTGATAAACTCTTTTATGATCATTTGGTTTTCTGCATCTCACATTGCTTGCAGACTCTTACTCTTACAGATAAAACCTGGCAAAGGACATGCAGTCAAGAAAAGCACCTCAACCTTATGTCACTGTTGAATAAATTATCATCTGAAGAAGGTTGGTGACTTGGTATTTTTCCTTCTTTTTTTTTTTGGTTGGGGGATGGGGGAAAGAGTGTTTTTGGCTCTAAACCATTTGTTTCTAATGAAATAGTGCATCACATCATAACAAGACAAGAAACTCTGACCGCAAATGCTAGAGGCAACTTTATCTTTACAACTTTCCCATGGAAGTCGTTCGGAAAGTCACTAATTGAGAGATACAGCCTCGTTGGGTTCAAAGAAGCAAAGGAGATCATTGAACCTTGCTCTCCTCAGCAACAGAGAAACAAAGACCTTGTAAATCAAAGGAAGCCATCGTTGAACCTCGCAAAGAAATACATCAAAAACAATGATATGAAGAAAGTCAGAAACAAATACAACTACATTCATTGGTTCATTGCTGCAGAAAATCTGGGAAACCTAATGACAGCTCAGCAAACCTACTCATGCAGGAAAATCTCTAGAGACTCAAGTATGGATTTCTCTAACACAGTGGAAGAATGGAATTATTCCCAGAAATTGCAGAGAAAGATAAGCTTTGAGTTAGGGGATACCATTATGGATGATATTGTTGAGGAAATGATAGACTTACTCTGGCAGTATGCTGGAGCTACTCAATGATAAGAAAAGAACTTTAAGGGCCTCTCCCAGAATTTTCGGAACCCCTACTCCAGTTCTTGATCATCATCCACTTTACAAGAGATAAATAGCTATATGCGTGCACTTTCCCCTGTAAAGTTAGACCAGACACTAAAAGGAACACAAGAAGAGCATACAAGTTTTACAGGCAACGAGAATAATCAAACAGAACTACATCGACTAAACAACCTAAGAGAAGCAAATAAGAGAACAAACTATACATTTTGAAATATGCATTACACTTTGTCTTTTCTCTCTTTTCCTTCTCTGATTTTGGAGGGAGGGGGAAAAGAGAAATGGTATGTCCTATTGTGCAAAGTAAAAATCATATAGATGCTAATGATAAACCAAACAAAAGTTCAAGAAAGATGGAAGCAAATGCGAAAGCTACCAAATTTGATGATTTCTGTCTCCTTAGTTTCAACTAACTCCAGTAAAAGATCTGAGCATTACTGCACTTGGCAACTATCACAGACCTCAAAAGCATACACTATCATTAATTAGTCAAAGAAAGATATTCTCAGCATCTGCATCCTCCATGAATTAAGGTTGCGTGATACTCCCAATAATACAAACTAAGCAAGAGCTTTTGGTTGAAACATCTCCTCACAGGACTCTAACCTTTTAAGTTCTATCATCTCATTCCCTGCCTTTCAAATAAAATAAAAGAAAAGACCATTTTATCCTCAAAAAGCTGCTAATTTTGTCAAATAAACCCTTATCCCGTCAATTATTCCATGGTTATCACTATTCTGTCAAATGAAAATTCCACGCACTTGATGGCTGCATTATAGATAAATGATATTCTCAAAATGAAAACCTTTCAAGACAACATGAAAAACAAAAGGCATTTATCTGAACATGAAATCAACTATCCGGTATAACTTACTAATAAATAAACCAAAAATTAATGATGATAATGATACAACATTGCCTCTATAAAACCAATCAGATCCACAGAAACAGGCTAACTTCCATTATTGAAGTACAATAACCATAATGACAACAAAATAAACTAAAATTTGCAGGATTATGTAACTACCGACTTTCCCTCTCACCAAATTCACCATCTTCAAGGTCCTCAGGATCAACATTTCTACGTGAACCGTTCCGATGGTCTCTGTCTCTCTTGTGCCTTTTATGCCTGTTTTCACTATCTGACTCGGGAGTAGATGTATGCTGCAGAGGTAATGATCCTTAATCAAGTATTCCAAACACATAGCAACCATTTCAACAAACAAATTGAAATAAATATTATACCTTTTTTGATTTTTTGCGATCACTACTATGCCTGTGGGAATTCTTAGTCCTGTCTTTTTCGGTTTCATTCAAATTTTCCACAGAACTTTGATGCCGCTTCCTATGTTTCTTATCATCATCTTTTCCTGATCTCTTATTTTCATTCTCATTGTGAATTTCATCCATTTCAACGTGTACTTCCACAGGTCCCTCCCTCAAGTGTTCCTCTTTTTCTCTTTCATGCCCTCTCTCTTTTTCCCTTCCATGCTTTGCCTTCCTTCTCTCTTTCTCCTCTCTGTCTTTTTCCTTCTTTGCCTACAGAATAAAAGAAAAAAAAGATCAAGTTCAACCTTTCTAAGAAAAGAATGCCAATAAGTAGCAAAAACAAAAGAATCTCAATAGTTTCTCCTTTTTATACAATTCAAAACTGCATTGCCTGGAGACAGGACAGTATTCCTTCAGCTCATTAACATGCTTAATGGAAGTACAGAGCCTTTACAAAGGATAAAGTAGCACCTGTATAAGAAGTATACTATATTTGGTGTGACAAAAGATATCATAAATGATTTATGCAGTTTGCAAGAATTTTCTGCTTACAAACATAACCACACAAGTTCATGTACAAATAGTAATTTTGGAGAGTGGCTCTAATTTCAAGCACACAAAGAACAGCCTAATGATACCCCAAAAATTATGGCTAATTAAAATCAATAGAATATATTTGGCCAAAAAAAAAATCAATAGAATATTAAATGAATCAACTTAACCATATTTGAAATAAGAAAATGAATGCTGAATCTTTTTTAAGTGCAAAAATGCAATGTAAATACCTTCTCTTCCTTGCGTCTTCGTTCCTTCTCTTTTGTCTCTTCTGTCAATTGTGTTATGTAGTCCTCATATATCCCCTTGCAGATGCTTTCATCCGCAATGGAACTAAACACAAGCATTCAATGAATAAGCTTTATGTAAGAAATGCACAATGGTAGGTAAAGATACTTATCAGGATTTATTCAAAGTTGTGTTCAGTTTCATATATATCGCATCATAAGATTCTAACAGCTAAAGAAAGGAAGAATGGCAGGGCGAGGACAAAAGTTCCCATTTCCGTATCAGTGTCCAGGACACCAATACAGAATTTAGCTTTGCCAAACTTAATGAAGAATTTCTGAACGTTAAGAAAAAGGATCTTGTCGAAAATACTAGGACAAATAATTCCATATATGATAACCAGTATCATTTATCAAAAGTTTCACTGTATAGCAAATGCATAACCTAACCTATCACAACCCAATCCAACGAATAAGTACCTGAACTCCTGACTACTTTCAAAAAGATATTTGCAATCCTCCCATGTTGAAGAAGAAGTAATTTCCTGCAACAGATTCAACAATCAACTAGATGAAATAAAAACAAATTTCCAAGCTATTCAAAATTGGATGATAGAATACAAAGAACTTTCCCAACTATTAAACTATTGCACAAAAAAATTTAAGGACATAACCTGCCTCACCTTTATAGAACGCAGTAAATCAAAGAAGTCATCAGCAAAACGTTTACGCTTCTTAGCTTCTTTCTCCTCCTTCTCCTTGACCCTTTCAAGCAACTCCTCAAAAATTAGCTGCAGAAATGAAGATTATCAATTCACTTAAAGACTTAGATAGTATATCCTTTATTTAGACCCTTTGTAGCTATATCCCTGTTTTATCAATTCCAAGCAACTGGAATGTCAGACAATTGGATGTATACCTGACACCAAGCCAGGTCTGAGCAACATGGATATTCATTAAGAGTAAAAAGTCTTTGGAGCAGTTGAACATTCCAAGGACATCCCAGACATATCACTCCCGCAAAGAAAATCAGAACTTTTAAGAATATGTATATACCTTCAAGTTAACATCTGATATAGGTGGAGAGCTAATATCCTCGACAATAGCAGACCTCAAGTCTTCAAGTGTCCAAGTAGATGAAAGAGAAATCTGATAATTGGCAGAATATTAGACAGAAAATTGTCAAGGTCATTTAAATAAAAGAACACTAGATTGCCATTGCCATACCTTTCTCAACTTCACAGCATCCTTTACTCGAACTTTGTCATCATGATACTGTAAATTGATGGAAAGGCAAATTATTATAAGGAAAAAATCGAGGAAAGCACCAAGGCTTTTAAAAAGTATTTCTTTCAAGAAAACCCGTCACAGCATATCGTGCTGAATCCACATTCCAGGCACTGAGATGAAGAGGTAAAATTATATATAACAATGTGACAAGCAAGCAACAGGGTCATTTCTCATTAGCCACATGGATGACGTTTATAGATTATTTTATTACTTCCGACTGAAATTTGGAATTTGTAATATCTTGAGAACTCTTATGTGGAATTCTTAAAGTAACACTTACATGGAACGTTGAAAAAGAAATTAGAGCCATAATTGAATTTTATTTAATTTTACACTGCAACCAAAATACTTTCTAAATTTTTGAATTTAAGACCTTTCTTGAGTCAAATTCTGCTTTAGAATACTACAGAAAACTATACAAACATGGCATTAAAGAATTTCCTGGTCAAAGAAATATATGAAAGTTAAGATAATTCTACAAACAGACATGAATTATTGCTGAGACTGAACGTAAAATAACAAGTACATACGAACAAAAAAAACATGCAGGCTCTTCAATCCAGGGAACCAAAGAAAGCCAATGCTTTACTACACGTTTTATAATTGCAGCATAAAATACAGAAAATCAACCAGAATGCAAAGCTAAAGATTTACTTGTTTCTGAAGCTCCTCAGCTACATCTTCAAACAGATCTTTTGCAGTTGAACCTGAGGTGTTGGATGCAACTGCCATAAAGGGAGGTGAGTCTTTAACCTGAAAACAAGATCAATGAAAGACACGTCAGAAAGCAGGATAAAATTAAAATACTAGATACCTTGTGCAATACTCTCCCCATAATCAAATCAAACTGGCTTGCTTACCATCATGTGATAGTCACGCCAGTGAGTTTTGGCAGTTAGAGTGCCTGCAGAAACATGCCCTTCCATCAACTTGCGGAACTCATCACGATTTTTACGCTCTGCCTTTCTAAGTTCTTCCTATTTTCATAAAAGATTCAGATCAGACTATGAATGCCCAATATACAGCTACCATTCACAGTTGGTAAAATATATAATTGAGGTCACCTTCTGTATCTTCCTCTGCTCCTCTTCTTCCTTCTCTAAATCCCGTATATATTCCTATAAAGCCTCTTAAATTAGACTGAAAACATACGTGGAAATTGCAAATAGAGTATTAAGCACAAAACTATTGACAGCTAAATGAAGAATATTACCTGAAATATTTCCAAGCGCTCAATCTTTTCAAGACGTGAGCATCTTTCATCTGCCTCTAAGCGGTCCTGAACTTTACGCCACTGGCTATTTGCCTACAGAGTAATAATAAGACCAACATAAAGCCCAATACGAACCACGTATGCATAACTTGAAAACATTCTAAAACGTACCTTAATGAAGACACAAGATTCCAAAAATTGTCTGTACTCCAATATATTCCGCTTGCGCTGCTCCTGTGCCTTTGCTCGGTCCTAACCAATAAACAAATTCAAGAAAATGAAATCATGAACATACCACAAAATCAAAATCTTTAACCGTAGTCCCCAGAATTGGTACGGAGCTTAATTCCTGTGGGAAATTGACTTAGCATGTATACTAAGGACAATTCATGAGATAAATTCACAATGTCTAAATAGATATAATGAGAGTTTTAGCATTAGATATAGCAGACATACAGAAGATGATAATGCAATTGGAAAGGATTACACAACATTTTGCATACTAAATCAAGCTTAATTCCTGTGGGAAATTGACTTAGCATGTATACTAAGGACAATTCATGAGATCTCGCAATATCTAAATAGATATAATGAGAGTTTTAGCATTAGATTTAGCAGACATACAGAAGACGATAATGCACTTGGAAAGGATTACACAACCATTTGCATACTAAATCAACCCGTTAGAACCCTTAAAAGTGGATCGATGAAAATGAAACAAAGAGCAGGAAGCATGGGGCTTGGATAGGACAGAACACCATAAATTTGATATTTGACTCGTAGATTGAAGATAAACAAATAAACAAACATGTGATGCATGCACAATCATCCGTCTAAACAGAAGTACTAAGATTTGAATATAGATGCAGCAGTTATTTTGGCAGACTAAAATATGTAAAATGGTAAGGGGTATGTACATGTATATTCAACAGAGACAGCAGCTGAAACAGATGAGATTTTAAGATTGAAATATACCTTTTTCCTTAGTTCATCAACGTAATTCTCAAAAATATCTTTTCTATCTTTCTCCCGCTCAACAGCTTTATACCGATCATCATCTTCAAACATAGTAACAGCTTTGCTGAATGATAGTGCAAATTCTCAATTAGTACGGACCACTTGCAGTGCAATACCAATGTTCTGGGAAACATTAATGTAAGATCTATACAGACTAACATCAGTGATAAGTAGGGGTAAGAAAATATGACACAAACCTCCATCTCATGGATGATGTCACCTCCGAGCACTCCTGTACAAGATCCACAATTATCATGAGTAAGAAAGCATTGACTCTGGTAAATTAAGATTATAGATACCTTAGAGAAGCATCAGTCAACTTACTTCTAACATTTTTCTATATTCTTCCCGAGCTTTTTTCTGTTTAGTTCGCCTTTCCTCAGCCTCCTGTTTTTTCTTTTGGCCCAAATACTGAAAATGCCGAGATAAAAATTATGACAAAAATAAATAAGATGCTGATTTTGAAACCAACCATGCTACATCCCTCCTCAATAAAAGTTCGATTAAAAGTGAAAATGACAGAAGGATCTATCTACCTCATTAAAAGCCTGTTTCCGCTCTCCAAGTGTTCTTAGGGAACCATATCTTTTGTCATTAATTATCACTCTCATGGCCTATCATAATCGATAACAATATCAGATACTTGCAGAAATTTGAGAAATGCAATAAACTATGAAATAACTGAAACTATCTATCAAATTACCTGATCCCAATTCCAGTCAGAACCAACATTTGCAGACTCCAAAAGTGCTTTAAATGCATTTTTAGCCTCCTAAAAGAGAATTTGAAATGTAGCTCATAAATAAAATTGTAAAAGGAACATTGAAAATTAAAATGGAATACTAAAAATTCCTGCTACATACTTGCTTGCTCGCGTAAGTCGCAGTCTCCTGATCAATTGCTTTCTCTTCCAAAACATTGTTAATTTTCTCACTCACTACCACATCTTTTACAGTTTCCTGCGGAGCAGTAAATCACTTATCATCCTGCTAATTAAGCGAATACAAAAGTCATAGATAGAAAGAATTATAAATAAATCAATCACATACATCAGCATTCTGTGCCAAAACTCCTTCGGCAGTACTAGAATTATTCCTACAAAATGAAAGAACAGAAAGGTATTCAGAGATAGCAAATGCAAAGCTACAGTAAGATCACTCAAAACTAGATAGATAACAATACATTGGTGCTGTAACAGTATTGACCACTGTGATAGAAACTTCAGGACTTTCAGCAACATCAGCAGATGGTGTGATTGTATCTGAAGCTGTCTGAACCACATCTACATTGGAAATTGAAGAAGGAGCTGCAACAGGTGAAGCCGATTCAGAAACTGACACAGTTTTTACATTAGTATCAATAACTGGTGACACTGGAACTGGACTTGAGGCAGCTCCTTGAGTTAGTATAGTTGATGTATCAGCACTGGATACTGCTTTAACCACAGGAGGTGCTGGCGGTGGAGCACGAGCGAAAACTTCAGTCTGTAATCCTTTCGAAGATGCCATTTCTACTTGTTCACGAGCCAACTTGAAAATTGAAACACCAATGGGAAATAGAGAGCGTAAGGGGCAATGACAAGAAATCTAAGGAATAATTTCAAAAATTGGGAAGGGAGGAAACCTTCAGCTCCTCAGGGATTGACCATGTTGATTGATTTGTGACCTTGTTATGGTAATATCTGCAGGTGTTCACCAAAAAAATAAAATTAAATATCCGATAATAAGATGCAAAAGAAATCACAAAAGCTTAAGAGAAATGATTCATATTACACACTTTCTTCCATCAGGACTTGTAAATTCTTTCCAGTTAGTTGATGCATCTGCCCTCTGTCATATAGATAAAGAGGCAAGTAAGTAAATGCTCTACTATGGTAGGGTAAAAACCCATCCATATCTATTGAAAGAATGAAGCAGTAAAAGGTTCAAAAACGAAGAGGGAAGAAGCTTAAGAGAAGTCTACTCCCCGCCTTAATACTAACAGGGCAAAACTCTATTAAAAAAAAACAATGTACTTCAATAATCCATGCAGATCTAACAGCCTAACTGCTAAAGACAATAATAGAAATTTTTTAAAGGTGAAATAAAGTCAACAACCATAACAGGTTTTATGCATACAGGATTTAGAATGCAAACAAATAATTAGAAGATGTTTCAACAATAATGAAAAGCTCGCATCATAAGTTATGAGTCATAACCTACAGCGACAAAAGGTGAAATAAAGTCTTTCCCCCTTCCATTTCCCTAACCACAAAATCTTTTTGAATTGTACAGCAAATTATAAGAGACTATGCATGTCCATGAATACAAATGTTTATCTATACAAATAATGTCCATAAATACAAATACACTATAGTTGCAGAAGTAACAAATAGAACACAAAACTGAAAAAGAAAGGGATGTAATATGCTAAAATTTAGGAGCATGAAAGACCATTAAAGAGCCTATCTACAACAAATCACACTAGATAATGAAGAGCAGAAAAACACAATTGAATAAAGCCAGCATTGCTAATCACACCCAACTAAATGGCTGGCAAACTGTTCAAGCTTGAGGATCCTCATTATTTACAAATAAAGTAAAGCAGGAATTAGTTTAAAACTATGCAAATTTATCTAATTTAAGCACATATCTAATTCTTGGGTCAACAAAATGGAAATTAAAACACTACTACCATCACATAAATCCACCCACTGGATCAAATCCATCTTCAGTTATCAAATTTCATGGTTTTCAAGTTTTATGGAATCTTCCAGGGGATTTATCCAAGCAAAAGAAGAAAAAGGGAAATTCTCCAACAAAAGCATTACTGAGAAAGGATATTGTCATTTAAGATGACAAGCTTAAAGCAATTTTCTCTACCTTCCACCCAATTTATTCTTCTTTAATGAGAACAAGAAAGAAAAAAACACGAGGTTGCCTCTTAAAAAGCAGAGTGCCTCATTTGTAACCTTTTCAAAATTAAACTTTTAAGGAATAGGATAAAAATATTAGTTTATCAGGCCATGCATATTCGTTGTTTTTAGAACCCCCTACCAGCCAAACAAAGAAAAAAGGCATCACAGACTTTAGAGTAAAACATGGGAAATGTTGTGCCACCAAAGATAAACATATAAAATCCTGCAATAGACTGAAAACAATCTACAAAGAATATGATTGACAGAATTACTAACATTCATGATATAAAGTAGGTAGAGCAAGCAGCAAAGACCCACAGCATATCCTACCTCTCAATAGAGTAGCACTGCATGTACCTGTAAGCACCTTTAAAGCTATGGAAGTCACACAGAAAAACTGAAAATAACACAATAAATGAGCTTTAAAAATATGCAATTTGACTCATACAACCTAACATGCATGGATACCAGCAAAACAAAACAAAAAGCCTTTTTAAGTACTCACCCAAAATAGGATGCCTCCGAAGTGGAGAAGTGGTAACAAGTAAATTGTACAACAAAAAACACATGACAATACACAAGCATCACGGCAAATTACTATCATATTCGAAATTCAAAATCATTCTCAAGGAAATATATAGGCTGTTCAAATATTAAAGCAACATTCATGCAGAGATTAACTTTTGTTGCTGTATCATCAGAAAGCACCAGTCAAACCTTGAATAGCATTGCCCATGAATTCTTTTCTCTTGAGACACATGGCAGAGTAAAAATTTACTAAGCATAATTTTAGAGAGAGAAGATAGGTGTGAGGAAGCTAATGAGAACCAAAAAAAGGGTAAGCGTCTCAACAAATAACAAATCAAACAAAATTAAAAAAAAAAAAGGGCTTTCAATTAACAACAAACCAAACAGAATAAAAACCTTACCCTAAAGTCAATCATAAAAAAATGACAATATGAAAAGAAAAAAATTCAAGTAAAAGAAAGCAATATAGTTAATGAAATTAAGGAGAAAAAATGCTCTATGAAAGCTTTGTAGCCTGGAAGAGAGCTTTGAAAATTAATTATCCCAAACAACACAAAAGTTTCAACTTTACACCTTACTAGATTCATAGAAACAATGAAAAGAAGATTTGATAACTGAGGGCTGAGGAGCCTTAAATCATAAGTTCAAATTTCCACCTTTAGAAGCAAGCTAATTTTCTTTTTTAATGTTAGACCAGGATAAATTTTCACATAATGAAAATTACATGCTAACTGTGGTTGGAATCTATAAAACTCAAAGGGCAACACATCTAACACAGTTTGAGACTACATGTAAGAAACCAGAGATCACTAAAGCAATTGACGAAAAGCACTATCATTAGCAAAACTCACCTCAATCGGTGTCATCAATTCCAATGGCTTCTCCCAGCTAGATTGACGTGTCTTCTTATTGTAATAATACCTGCACAAGAAATAGATGACCCATGGTAAAAAAATTCAAGGATATAGCATGCAAAGTCTCCAGACAGCATCTACCATCTAAATGCATCCCAAAAGCTGGAGGATATCAAGTACAACAAACACATAGATATAATTCTATGATGAACACTGAAACATATGTTAACAGATAGATCAAGGAATTTTAAGTTGTATTAATTGACCCAACACATGAAAAGAAACTTGTATGCTGAAACTATTTATCCATGGACACTCAGTATGCTCCAAACTCAATTGAAACAGCACGAATAAGGGGATATCAGTATTTCAGTTGTCATGTCAGAGAAGGTGGCAGGACACACCACATTCTAGCAAAGGATCCTTTCATGTATACCCACACCAATGAGAAAGTACCTTCTTCCATTAGCAGAAGTATGCTCTATCCAGTCTGTTGAAGCCTCTTCATTGGGTTTTGGCTGAATGCTAGGTGCCTGAAATTTTATAAAGTTGCAAAATTCGATGTGATACTTGCTTAGCACTCTCAAAAAAATAAAAGTTCAATGGTAAATTAGCATGAGAAATACAGTTATGAATGAAACAGTTTTGTTAGGATGAAACAGTTTTGTTAGGAGATCATTGGCAATGCGGAGAGAGATGAAACTCCTTACCAGTATGGTAGCTGTGGAAACAGATGATTGTTCAACTGTTTGCTGCACAGCGTTCACTTGGCTACCCACTTGGCCTCCAACTGGAAGACTCGGTGGCTGCAACTGTGGCATGGGTTGATACTGAGCCATGGCGTTATGAGATACAGGCGCTTGGCCATAAGAAGATGGTGCAAACTGCAAAGACATGAATATATAAAAAAAAATCAAGGCATAAATATCTGACACAAAAATTGTAGCACCTAAGCCAATGCATTATCAATCACTTACGGAATATGATGAAGATAGGTGTGATGTTGGGACCCCAGGCATGTAGTTATTTGGAGTTTGAATATTAGGTTGAGGCAGTGATGATGCCCCTGGACTGACATGCTGATTTGGCTGAGCAGTTGGCAATGGAATTGCCGGTGGTGCAGGTGGAATATGGCCTGGTTGGCCTGGTCTTGCTGGTAAATGCTGCATTGCTTGAGGAAACTGAGGTTGCTGAGTTTGAGGAAACCCAGCATTCATCACAGCAACTCCTCTGGGAACAGGTTGAAACTGTTGAGGAGCCACTGGAAGAAACTGTTGTGGCTGCTGTGCAGGGACAACAGGCCGGAACTGCATAATGCATATAATTTGGAAACAGTATTCAGTTTGTCTTGACTGTTAAAAACTATGAAATAGAGACCAAAGAAGACCTGAAAGAAAAACTTATTACCTGACCAGACATTGGTGGAGGAAAATTTCGAGGGGGATCCATTGAGCCAACTAAAGGAGGTGGATGAGGCTAATCAAGAAAAAGTGAAGCAATTAGCAACTATGCTTAGCATGGCGACTTACCAAAAAATAAGCGAGGAATATGGGTAAGATGGTTTAATGCAGGATGATCTTAGGGGAAGGCACAAGGTCAAGGGCATAAAGTTCTTAAGCAGTTGTTAACTGCTCCATTGTACCAAAATGAAGTATGTTTGATGCACCATGTTTTTAATGTTGAAATGTTTCATGTATAACATATGATGCTCAAAAATGAATGAATAGAAAAGGGAAAAAAGAAACATGAAATAACTTGCAAGTATAATACACCTTCAAGAACAATTTAAGGGAAAATCTTATTTCTTAATCATATTCATGGCGAAGTCTAGGAGGAAAAACATTATTTTAATCACACACTACCTGCACTCCGGCAAATTGGGGGTTATTGGCCATCTCAGCTATCTGGTGAGCCTCAAAGAAAAACTACAAAACTGATAACCATAATTATCAAGTTAGAAGGCCACATGAAAGCAGACTGAAATAAGTCTCCTTTTCTTTTCTTTAAGCAGCAGGTAGAGAGGAAGAGACTTGCAATGTCAACAAGATTATACAGAAAATGGAACTCGGAACCTTCATCACAATAATTAAACAAAATTGAGTGACTCCTAAAGGTCTGATGAAATACAAGAAGAAAAGTAAATATCAATCATGAGTCAATGCCCTTACCAAGTAAAAACTTAAAACAACAAAGCGATGGCTCCAGCATGCACTTAAGATGCGAAGCACTAAACACTCTGTGTTCCCCTTTCGCCAGCTGTTAAATAAGATCATATTTCAATCATAACTCTAATGATGATTAAACTAATATGCAACTGGAAAATATCTGTACACGTGAGATAGTTTAACCCCACTGTTTGATGAGCTTTTGATACATTTAGTATCTTTTCTTTCTCATTTGTATCAGCAGTAACTTTGAAAGCCCTAAAAGCTGGTGCTTAAAAGAATACTCATTATAATAACAAAAAGGCAATGACGATAAACATATAAAAACCCTCAAAGTGAGCTTCAATCTTGTAAAGGTACTTGATACCTTTTCCCATTCGTTTGAGCCAATAAGGTGATCGGGTTTCATAATTAAAATGCACAAAGCCTATAGAGTTCTCCATCCTGTGCATGCACATCTCACAAACTCTAACTTCCTCTTTCATCTTACCTCTTGGCAGCTAAGATCAAGAGCCTAATTAAGAAGAACAATGCATTGGCATCTATAGTAAAAGCTGGGCAAGTCTAAATTCTAAATGAAACCATAAAGACTAACCCTAGCCTAACACTACAAACACACAATTTCCAAAACTGGCATCCATAAATTCTATAAATAAAACTACAAACAAAAATATAAAAATATAAATGCAAAGCAAATAATCATACAAGCATTTTTGTATGTCAGATTAATGCATTCAAATGCAAATACAATCACCAGAATGCTGATAAATGCAGACAATTCTTTGTTTAGGTTTGACCCAATAACTCGTATCAAAACAAAACCCCCACAATTCCAATTGCCCACAAAATCAAAACCATTGTATGTCAAACCACTATAATAATAAAACAAGAAAGTAGCCCTAATGATTAAATTAAACTAATTAAAAAATTCACATGTATCAAATTACAGTTGGTGAATTGAAACGGGGCAGCTAAAAAACCAAAAAAGAAAAACCGATAAATGAAAACGTACTTTTCTACCGCTGGTGAAGTGACGGAGGTAGCCGGAAAGAGACGATAGAAGTAGAAGTAGAAGTAGAGAGTATTTGAAAAAGGCGCGTGAGGTGCAAAACGGCAGCAACTGAGATACTGAAAAAGGAATCCTCCGACCCTTTTTTCTTTATATTTCTTTTATTAATTGAATTCCCTCTCAAGAAACGGAAAAGAAAAAGAAGGGCGAAAAAAATGCCCTGCAAATAAATAGATCTTCGGAAAAGATATTTGTATTACGTCGCGTTACGTTGCGTTTGCTAATTGTAACCGACCGATCTCGTGTTGTATTCCTAAAATACCCCTCTTCTTTTTTCTTTTAACGGTTAGTTGGAAAATTTGTTGAAAATAACGTTGACGAGCGTTATATACTTTTATTAGATATGGTGATGCCACGTGTAAATAAAGTGCCACGTGTATAAATAAGTCGCAAAATTGCCAAAACATGGATGGAAGAAATCAAGAAGTTGAGTCCAATTGGATTCTTTCTACAGTTCTAGACTAGTTTCAGTTTATCGACAACCACAAAAACATCCTCAATTGTCTCCATTTCCATGAACCAATCCACCTGTTAAACTTCTCCAAGTTTCTAGACATGTCTCTTTCCTTTCATATTTACTCGCTTCGACATGTCTTTCCACTTCAATTCGACTCCATCAGCATTCAGCTTCTTCAATCATGGCTACTTGCTTCCTCACTTCACATTCTTCTCTGTCTTCCTGCAATCCCTACACCAAGCACAAGAAAAAACACGACATTAAGAATGTCAGCTCGAGTTTTTCCACCATTGTCTCATCATTTGGTGACAAAGATCCACTTAACAAGAAAACCCATCTCTCGTTTTCTTTATATTCCAATTCCAACCTAAGAATTCCCCTTGAGTTTTCAGTTAAAGGTCATTATCTTCCATTTTCTTCGAGGCTACTGCTAAAACCTGTTAAGTCTTCTGTAAATGATGATCAAGGAAGTGAATCTACTTCATCTAACTCTTCGGTCGCTGTGGCATCCGAGGAGCGAAGCAATGAAAGTGATCATCACACTCCAAGGAGTGTTCATCAAGGGGTTGATTTGAGTAGGGAAAATGAAGATGTTGATAAGGAGAAAGAAAAACAGCAAGAAGTTGACTGGAAAACAGATGAGGAGTTTAAGAAGTTTATGGGAAACCCTTCGATCGAGGCTGCAATAAAGCTAGAGAAGAAGAGAGCAGATAGGAAACTGAAGGAACTTGATAGGGAGAGCAGTAGTAACCCAATCGTAGGGCTTTTTAATAAACTGGTGCGTGATAATGTGGCTAGAGAGAAGGAAATGTTGGAACAAGCAGAGGAAACCTTCAAGGCTCTTGACCTTAATAAGGTGAATTTTATTTTTTTATTTTCATTTAATTTCTATTTGTCTGTTTTTGTTTTGAATGAGTCATGTGCTTTTGTTCAAAAAGTTTTAGTATTTGGTCATGTTGGTATGCAATTAAGAAAGAATGTAGATTTTGGCCTTATAGTGGGTTGTTCTGTATTTGTATGTGGCTTTAACCAGCTTAATTCTGCTTCTCTGCAACCTGCATCCTTCACTTTTAATGATTGATTATCGATAATGTCGAAAATTGTTATGATGCTCCTTTTTATTGCTTATATATATGCATTAGATTTGCTTCATAGTTAACTTGTTTGTCTGTTTACTGATATCTAGTTAAGAATTACTTGATCACTTTTCTGTATTAGAGCATGTTAGAAAACATTGAAGGCTTACTTTGTTGTGTTGATGTTGGCATAACAGTTGAGGAGCTGTTTTGGATTTGATACATTCTTTGCAACCGATGTTCGAAGATTTGGAGATGGGGGGATTTTCATTGGAAATTTGAGAAGACCTATTGAAGAGGTCATCCCTATCCTGGAGAAAAAGCTATCTGATGCTTCAGGTAGGGAAGTTGTCGTATGGTTCATGGAGGAAAAAACGAACGATATTACGAAACAGGTAACTGGAGATGAACTGGTATTTATTGTGGCTACCTATGGTAGCATTTACAGTTTCAAAAGAAGAATGAGACCGTGTTTGCTTTTCGGAGCCTGATTTAGTTTATTTTTGTACTTCAAGGCATGCGTGGTGCAACCTAAAGCAGAGATTGATCTACAATTTGAGTCTACCAAACTGAGCACTCCTTGGGGATATGTTAGTGCAATAGCTTTGTGTGTTGCAACTTTTGGGACAATAGCTCTGATGAGTGGATTCTTCCTGAAACCCGGCGCTACATTTGACGACTATCTGGCTGATGTTGTGCCTCTCTTTGGTGGCTTTGTCTCCATATTGGGAGTTTCAGAGGTATGGAAGAACTTTCTTGAAACTTCATTTCTTATGTCTGATGTTAATTTTCAGGATTATGATGTGGCAGTTATGTATAAACTCCTATTCATCTGAATGTTGCCATACATTTTGAGTAGTACTTGGTCTTTTATTTTAAGACTGGTTCCTTGTGCTCTTGCTAAGTTGCTATACATAAGTTATTCAAGGCTGTAGTTTGTGTCTTTGGCAGATAGCCACGAGGGTGACAGCAGCTCGTTATGGTGTTAAGCTCAGCCCGTCTTTTCTTGTTCCATCAAATTGGACAGGCTGTTTGGGAGTGATGAACAATTATGAATCACTGCTTCCAAACAAGAAGGCTCTTTTCGATATCCCAGTGGCACGTACAGCAAGTGCTTACTTGACATCACTGGTGCTAGCAGCTGCTGCTTTCATATCTGACGGCAGCTTTAATGGTGGTGATAATGCATTGTAAGTTTTCTATTCTGGCATTTTTGCATACTGTAATTCTCTTTTGCTCGATGAAGAGAATGAGATGGAAGGAAACAAAAGCCTGAATGGTTAACTTCTTTGATCATAGCACTGGAAAAATGTATATGTAAAATATTACTACCATATAGTTTATGCTAGAAAATACATAGTTGGCTTTAAAAAATGGCAATAAAGTTTATAATCCTTTAATTCAGGCAATTCGACAGAATGTCAAAGAGAATATATATAGGCCATTGTTCTGTGCCACCTGAAGGTTGTTCTATATGGACCGGATGTGCTTATAAATTCTGCTCTTTATGTTTTTTAGGTTCATAAGGCCTCAGTTTTTCTACAACAATCCGTTGCTTTCTTTCATACAATATGTTATCGGGCCATATGCTGACGAGCTTGGGAATGTATTGCCAAATGCTGTGGAAGGTGTTGGAGTTCCTGTTGATCCCCTTGCTTTTGCTGGACTTTTAGGTAAGTTTCTTAATTTAATTAAATTTGCTGGACTTTTGCATAATAGCACACATGTTGTTTATATGCACTCTTGAAGGATGACTTGTTTTTCCAACTGCCAGTAAAACATAGTCCTAGCTTCAGCACTTTCTGAAGCAACTAAACTGTACAGTCATAAGAAATTCCCATCAAGAAAGCAATTTTGAAAAAATAAAAATGCCAACATCTGTCTTTTCATTTAAATTGCGATATACAGTAGAGATTTGAGTATGAGCAACTTGACATTGAAACCATCCAAATCTTCCAATTCCTTCTCTTGAAATGCACTCTGGAGGCACTGAGGCAGCACATTGCCACTTTGCATATCATCTGACTGTGCATGCATATCATTCTTCTGCAGGAATGGTGGTGACTTCTTTGAACTTGTTGCCCTGTGGGAGACTTGAAGGTGGCCGCATAGCTCAAGCAATGTTTGGAAGAAACACTGCAACTTTATTGTCGTTCGCTACATCCCTTCTCCTCGGAATCGGTGGTCTAAGCGGAAGTGTCCTCTGTTTGGCATGGGGATTATTCGCAACCTTCTTTCGAGGGGGAGAAGAAATGCCAGCAAAAGATGAGATCACCCCATTGGGAGATGACAGGTTTGCTTGGGGTGTTGTTCTAGGTCTCATCTGCTTCCTCACTCTTTTCCCTAATGGAGGAGGTACATTCTCCAATCCATTCTTTAGTGATCCGTATTTCCGGGGCAGCCTGTAAATAGAGTATATTTGTATTAATTGTGTATATATATAGTTGTGTACATGTTTCAGTAGGAGTAAAGGGTGATTACTAAACTGTTTCTATTCATCCTTAGTTGCTTAATCCTGTAAATTTTGTTTTCCTTGAAGGAAGGAAAAATGAAAATTCAGGCAAATAAAGAGGGAAAGCAAAATGTGGAATTCAAGTTTATATTTTTGTTATCATTAAGCTTAACCAGTTTGGCCTTAATTTTAGCTAATGTTTCCAAACTCAGATGTGGAAAGAGTGAATGAGTTTTTTTCTCTCAATTCTCGTTGCTATGCTGTTCTGTTCTGTTTTCTTTTCCTTTTCGCTTTTGATTGAGTTCAAAAATGAAGGAAAACCATATATTAGCACTGCAAAGAACAAAAGGATGAAAAAAAAAAAAAAGGCTAATGTTAAAGGCTTATCAACAATAACACTCTCCAGGTCAAAACAGCTTGAAGGAGAATCGAACATCTTTACTTCATCTCCAAGGAAACAGAAAAGATCCTTGCTTGCTTCTGTTGGTAATGGTAAGCATGGGCATTTGAGCATTTAGCTATTGCATAAGCGGCTGGGCTCAATAGCCAGCTCCGGTTTCCTTAACTATAGTATACTGTTCTCGGTAGTTATAATTGGATTTTTTGTCATGTATCCGTTTCATCACTGTTTGACTGTTTTATTATCGTTTTGGACCCAAACGGAGTTTAAGTGTAACTCCATTTCAATCGCTTCTCTAATAATCTATCTGTACAATACCTAATCTAATTTGTGCAGTGTAGTCTCATCTGGACAGCTGCTAAACAGTGTCAATCACACTGCTCTACTAAACACAGACACGAAAACCTTTCAATTGTAATAAAACGGTGGATCTTAGTATAGACACATCAATTCCTTCCTTTTTACTTCGGGGTTCAGTGCATGCTATATTGTTATTTCTAATAATCTAATACCGTACTGACTATAATTTTTGTTCTCATCATTATTTATCATCTTAGAAGTAAAAAAATGATACCAAAAAATAGAAAGAGAAAGATTAATCAAATTGCAAATTACAATGCCATGGAGAAAAATAAACAAAAAAAAAACCTAAAAAGGAATCGAAGTTATTATTATTTCAGAACAACAAGCCCACCAAGTTTCCTAGTTCCAAACTAACGCCGTTATCACAAAAAAAACTAAGTTAACTACCAACTTTTGCTAAAAAAAAAGAAAGGGTTTTAGTTTGAATGTTTTAGAGAAATGAGGTTAGAAAGTTTGAAGAAAATACAAAGGACAAAAGTATGAAAAGGGACGGTATTTAACAATTCAGTATCTTTAATACTCGTATTTTTTTCATAAAAAAAAGGTAAATTATTGAGATTTTTTTTTTTTTTTGTATAAAGACCGACAACGCTGCACCTTTCGCCGCATCAAATATATAAGCTTTTTCACTAATAGCGTTTGAGCACCTGTGATTACTTTCTCTCTTCGTACGTAGCAAAAAAAAAAATATTTTCTGTCTTTGGAGAACAAGAAGGGAAACCCTGAAAATCCAAGTTCCATCACCATCGTCTTTCTATTTCTCCCTTAACCTAACGCTTTTTCTCCATCATCTTCCACCCAAGACCCTATGATTGAAGAATCGAATCAGGTACAACCAGAATCCAGCACCAATCAAGAGACCCGGTTCATGTCTCAAGCACCAATCAAGAGACCCCGGTTCATGTCTCAATTGCAAGAACCCATGTCAAAAGAACCCCAATTTTCTAAAAAGGCTGAAGAAATCGAAGAGACGGAATCTATGGATATAGATGCCTTGGCCGTTATCGAAAGGTGGTCTGAGCCCTATTTTATAAGGAAGGTTCTTAAGGAGGGGCTAGGTGATGATCGTAACATGCACAATCTCATCGCAATTGCAGTCCACGCGGTTTTACTGGAATCAGGTTTTGTTGGATTTGATCCCGTTTCAAAGCTGCAAATTTATCGGTTTCCAGATGACTGGCATTCTTCTGTGCCAATTTGTTATTCTCTGCCTGAACTTTTGCGCCATGATAATAAGTTTGGTTCTAATTTGACAGATTATGTTGTCATAAAGTTTCAAACTGTAGGTAAATTTGTTCAGGTTTATGGTTCTTTGGTTAACGAGGGTTCGGGGTTACATAGATTGTCTTTGGATGAACATAGGTTTGCTCCAACTCTGGAATTAGTTTGGGCAAATTGCGATGAGAATGATAGTAGGAATAAGTCTTTTGTTTTCGGAGGATGTATTATCTGAGTTTTGGAAGATTGTTAAGGATGGGATTGCGTTGCCATTGTTAATAGATCTCTGTGATAGGACAGGGTTGACTCTTCCTGCTTGTTTGATGCGCCTTCCAATTGAGCTCAAGCTTAAGATTGTGGAATCGTTGCGTGGTGTTCATATTGCTAGAATGGAGTGTGTTTGCAAGGAGATGCGAAATCTGATGGGAAATCTGGCTTCCGATAATGATTTGTGGAAGCGGAAATGTGAGGTGGAGTTTCCGAATTATATAAATATAGATAAAATTCATTGGAAGAGTGTGTATGAAAGGTGTTGGACTTGGGAATGCAGGAACAAGAAGGAGCCAAAGTTTAGATTTTATCGTGGGGGGATACCACATTTCCCATTCATGAATTATCATCCTCCTTATCTTCCTCGTAATAGTGGAGGTGATCAGCGAAAGTTTGGATTTACCAGTGGGTTATCACATCCACAGGTCCCAATCAGGGATAATCCTTTCTATATTCCTTGTGTTAGTGGAGGTAGATTATGATATGACTCCCCCTTCTATTAAAAGGCTCGGTTGGTGTAACCGTGTAAGTTTGGAGCAAGGCAAAATAATGCAGAGTTTTTTATTTATTTATTTTTTTGTGATGTAATTTCTCCATTAGCACTTTATGAGCTTAGTATCTATCAGCATCAAAACCTTTCAATTGTAATAAAAAGGTGGATCTTAGTATAGACACATCACTAGTTTTTTTTTTTTTTTTTAATGTCCGACCTCCCTTTGTGTAGTCAATAATTTAATTTTATGTACATTGGGAGAGCTTTAATTTTATCCTCTGTGTAGTCTATAATTTAATTTTATGAACATTGGGAGAGTTTCTAGCAAAGCTAGTAAAATCTAACCCGACTGCGTGTATCCGACCCAATCGTCCGAAACCAAACTCAATCCGATTTGACAAAAAAAAAATCAACAAACTGAATCCGCTCAACCCAAAAATGACCTGACTTTTTGGGTACACGAACCCTATCAACTCGACAGATTAACCCGAAATGATCTGAATTAGAATTAGTTATATTTAAATTGTAAAAACTAAAAATTGTAAAACAATTAGCAAACATTGTATATTTGATAGTTTTAATCCAATTTTAATACTTTACCACATCAAATCTCAATCTCATGATATTTATTGCTAATTATTTTAGTCTTTAATTGAAAGATGAAACTATACCATTAATGTATTTTACTTTGATCAATAAACTGAACTTTTGAACCATGGAGGTATAGAACTTAAAAGTTAAAACCTTAAATAAGTTGTATAATTAATGTCAAATTTAATGAATCGATATGGAAAGACTAATTGTGTTTTCTATAGTAAAAATTTAATATAAAGTTATCGAACAAATGTCATAAAAAAAGTTAGTTGAAAGACTAATATAAAATAAAAATATTGTTATAGACAATACCGGCCTTCTTAAATCAAAATAATGAATTTCTTATAACTATTTTATCAAAAAAGTTATAACTACAATACAATTGAAAAAGAATTTTTATTACTCCCAAATTACAAGAATAGAAATAAAATTTTTATTTAAATTTCGAAAAAGCAAACTTAAATGACTCGAATCAAATTTGAAATCCGAAATCACCCAACTATTCAACCCGAAAAAATAACTGTAATGACCAGATCCCGAAAAGACCTGAACCCGAAAAATCGAGAATGAAACGTGAAATTATCTGAACTATATGACCTGAAATCGAAAACGACCCAACCTAAAATTGACTCGAACCCAAATGATCCGACATTTTAGCGATCCGAAGCCAACCCAACCCGAAACAAAAAAATTAACCGAACTTGTATAACCTGAAATTTTCTTAATCCGAAACTAACCAAAATCCAACCCGACCCGCCCATTTGTCAGTTTTCACACGTTTGGGGTTTAGTGTATGCTATTGCTTAATAATCTAATACCGACTATAATTATTATTTTTTTTTTACAACAAAACAAGAAATACCGACTATAACTATAATTTTTTTTCTCATCACTATTTATGATTTTAGAAGGTTTTTTTTTCTTTCAAAAAGAAGTAAAAAATTTGATACCCCAAAAAAAAGAAAGAGAAAGATTAATCAAATTGCAAATTAGTTACAATTTACAATGCCATAAAGAAAAATAAACCAAAAAATCCTAGTTCTAAATTCAGAAGCACCAATATTTAATGTCACTGCCGTTTTCATTTCTCAATATTGCCGTCTCAAGCTAACTGCAGTACTAACTACCAACTAACGCTGATTCATGTCTTTCACCGTCACGCTCTCACCTCCCTTTGAGCCCTTTTACGCTACCTTCCCCTACAGAAGCCCACCGTCTTTCTTCTTCACTAACCCCAAAATCCTCCCCCTCAAATCCCACTCTCTTCAGCCCCTCCTTGCTTCTTGAAGGATCCCCAATTTCCCTCAGGTCTCTTTCTTTCTCATTTTCTCTTTCTCAATTCATATCTCTTTCTTCTTTGTTCTTTGTTTATAATCGAATGAATTTTTTATTCAGGGGACTGATAATCTTGTGGATGGCCGGCGCAATTGGAGCCGTTCGATCACTTCGGAGTGGTAACCCAAATGTGGTGCTTTTCAATAAACTGGTGCGTCATAAATTAATGTGGCTAGAGAGAAAGAAAAGACGGTTGGAACAAGCAGAGGAAACCTCTTGATCTTAATAAGGTGAATATTTTCTTCCTTTCAATTTCTATTTGTCTGTTTTTATTTTAAATGAGTTGTGTGTTTTTGTTCAAAAAGTTTTACTATTTGGTCATTGGTGGTATGGAATTAAGAAAGAATGTAGATTTTAGCATTTTAGTGGGTTGAATATCCATATAAACTCTTGGTAGTTGTTCCGTATTTGTATGTTTTTGGCTTTAACCAGCTTAAATTCAGCTTCTCTGCAATCTGCATCCTTCAGTTTTAATGATTGATTATTGATAATGTCGATAATTGTTATGATGCTCCTTTTTGTTGCTTATATACATTGGATTTACTTCATAATTAACATGTTAGTCTGTTAACTGATTAGTCAAGAATTACTAGATCACTTTTCTGTATTAGAGCATGTTAGAAAACATTGGAGACTTACTTTGTTGTGTTGATTTTGGCATAACAGTTGAAGAGCTTTTTTGGATTTGATACATTCTTTGCAACTGATGTTCGAAGATTCAGAGATGGGGAGATTTTCATTGGAAATTTGAGAAGATCTATTGAAGAGGTCATCCCTATCCTGGAGAAAAAGCTATCTGATGCTGCAGGCAGGGAAGTTGTCGTATGGTTCATGGAGGAAAGAGCGAATGACATTACCAAACAGGTAACCCGAGATGAACTGGTTTTTATTTTGGTAGCATTTACAGTTTTCAAAAGAAGAATGAGATCATGTTTGCTTTTAAGAGCCTAACATAGTTATTTTGTACTTCAAGGCAAGTGTGGTGCAACATAATTCTGTTTGTGGATCTAAAGAAGATGTTTTTGTTTTGAAGGTATCGTCCCCTGGTGCAGAGAGAATACTAAAGGTACCTGATAGATCGGTTCAAAGATATGCCTATGAGAGTTTGTTATATTTAAGACGCAGAGTCTAATTGTACTGAAAAGAGTGGAGTCTTCATACTGGATCCAATTGAAACAGAGCAAGAGAATTGTGTATGGAAGTTGGCAGTGAGAACATGAATCCCAATAGGCAATAGCAAGGGTAGACCTTTTAGTCGTAAGCAGAAGGATTGGAGATTGAAAGTGCCTTTTGACAAGCATAGGATGATAATGCTATACCTTGAATACTGATAAACCGTAGATGGCAAGTTGATAGGGAGCAGATGTTAGACTTTCTTCTTATTCTAGTGATAAGTCTTGGCATATGAAAGGCGTGAATGGGGGCATTGCTTGCCGGGGTCTTCTACTGACGAAAAATGTAAGTTTTAAATACATTTTGATTACAGATTACTAACAGCAACTACAGTTTGATTACATATGATCACTTTCTTTATCCCCCATTTTGTAGTAGTTTCATGGTGTAGCTGCCTAGCACTAGGCTTAGTTTATTTTGAAGATTATCATTGGGTATCTTTTCACTTTCTTACCTACTTTATTATCTCTGGTTGTATAATTCAGCAATAGAATAAATTGAAGCCTTGTATTCTCTGTTCTATCCTCATTATGTATTATTATAAAGTTTCGTTTTCGTTATATGATTGACTATGTTCGATGAACTGGATAAATTTCTGATTTTTGCATAAGAATAATCTGATAATGAACAAAAATTTCCTGTTATAGCCATGTCTATGCTACTGTATTCCGAATTCCAATTGTTTGAGTGCAAAGTTTGCATAAAATGGTAAAAATGTGAATGCCGTTACAATGGCCAAATACATTTGATTCATGAAGTGAACATGGTCTTGTCTCTTTACAAATGTAATGATAGATTTCTATAGTTGCTTCTTCAATCACCTGAATTGGAACGATGTCAATTTTCGTTACCAGATTATAAAGATTTCATTCCTATTGTAGTCTACAACTGGTAATGACTTTTGCTGCAAAGTATAATCCCCAAAAGAGAAATAACAATTAATCATCTTTATTGAGATCATAGCCAACAATCATCTGCCACCCATTATACATAGACTCTCGTTCATAAGCAAAGCTAGAGAGTAGCAAGAAAGGAGAAAATGAGAAATCAAATCAAAGCAGAAATAAAAAATGGTGTACAATTGTTTTCTGAAGCTAGCCATCTCCATGCTGGGTGGGGACATTTTGTGAAGCTCTTCCTTCGCAAGGACTTCCGCATCAAAGGTTGATTACCTATGGAGGTAGTGGTTGCTCATGGCATATAGCCGTGATAACAATACTTTAGAAGTATTTAAGACGTTGTAACTAATTCTGTAATGGATTACTAATCCATAATCACAGAAATATTCTATGAATAAAGAATTTTATTTTGGCTGTTTTTTTCTGAAATTTTGCATTTGCTTTCCTCTCTTACTTCCTTACTAGTTACTACCACCAATTATTTTGATTATTTTTGTCCAAAATTTTTCTGCAATATATATCGATTAAAAAACCTATGTATCTCTGATAATATATTGAGATTAATAAATTTAATAAATAAATTATACGTTACTAAAATATGTGTGAATACTAACACTAAGTCATACAAAATGCAATATAATCATAGCAACAATCTGCAAAGTGATTAAATAATTACTCAATCAATTTTACTAGCCACAAGGGTGACAGCAACTCGTTATGGAAAGGAAGTAGGGAAAACCATATATTAGCACAGCAAAGAACAAAAGGATGAGAAAAAAGCTAATGTTAAAGGCTTCAAATGCTTGTCAACAATAACATTCTCCAGGTCCAGGGCACAGCTTGAGGAAGAACCCGACATCTTTACTTCATCTCCATGGAAACAGAAAAGATCCTTAGCTTCTGTTGGTAGGCATGGCATCTAACTAAGCCCTATAGCCAACTCCGGTTTCCTCAACAATCACACAACTTGCACAATTAGACGAGTAACTATAGTATTATTATTGGTCACAATTAAGAAATGCAATCTGTGTTTATGATAAAAAAAAAAAAAAACTATAGTATTATTATAGTGTGCTACTCTATAGTATAGTAGTGTGCTCGGTATAGTTATTTTGGATATTTGGATTTTAATTTAGGGTAATTATTTGATACATCGGTGGTGTAAATTTTGGACTCCACAAGTGGGTTATGAAGTTGACACATATCCATTTTTTTAATTAATTAAGTTTTAAATATTTCAATCTAGTCCCTAGAGGACACATATCACCCTCCATGATCCGCTTGTGTAGTCTGATAAATTCCACCACCGATATATTATATAATTTGCCTTTAATTAATCCTAATCATATTGGATGTAGTGAGATCTATAGGAGGAAGTTCTCCCAACATCTCTTTTCCTCATTCACAACCTGACATGACTTTGTTTTACTTTGTTTAATGGTCAAACTAGGCCAGATTAGGAGTAATTTATTTAAAAAGAATGAAATAATTATAAAAGGTAAATTATCTGAGAATTTTTATTTTTTTTTTATAAAAACCGACAAAGCTGCCCCTTCTCGCCCGCATCAAATATATACGTTTCTTCTTGGAGCACTTCTGAATTTTTCTGTTTGGAGTGAAAGAAGCTGTTTAGAGGAAGAGAAAAAGAAAAGAAAAGATGAAATTGAGAGTGAGAAATCATGAAACAAGGGAAACATTGAAGATCCAAGTTCCATCACCATCGTCTTTCTTCCAACTCCAGGGAACCCTTTCCCTAACTCTCCCTGCCCCTCATCCTTCTCCGTCTTCTCTCCATTTTTCCCTCAACGCCAAAGAGCTTCTCCAAGCTCCATCACCTGACGCTTCCTTGCAATCCCTCGGCGTCGCGCCTGGTGACCTTATCTATTTCTCTCTTAACCCTAAAGCTTTTACTCCCAGTCCTTCTACTCAAGACCCTATGATTGTGATTGAAGAATCGAATCAGGTACAACCCGAATGCAGCACCAATCAAGAGGCCCAGGTTCTTGAATCGTCTGAATTGCAAGAACCCAGGTCAGAAGAGCCCCAAATTTCTCAAGAGGCTGAAGAAATCGAAGAGACGGAATCTATGGATATAGATGCCTTGGCCGTTAGCGAGAGGTGGTCTGAGCCCTATTTCCTGAGGAAGGTTTTAAAGGAGGGGCTAGGTGATGATCGTAACATGCATGATCTCATGGCGATTGCAGTCCACGCGGTTTTACTGGAATCAGGTTTCGTTGGGTTTGATCCCGTTTCAAAGCTGCAAATTGATCGGTTTCATCTGCCAGATGAGTGGTCTTCTCCTGTGCCAATCTGTTATACTTTGCCTGAACTTTTGCCCCATCATGATAAGTTTGAATTTAATTTGACAGATTATGTTATTTTAAAGTTTCAAATGTTAGGTCATTTTGTTCAGGTTTATGGTTCTTTAGTTAGAGGGGGTTCAGGGTTACATAGATTGTCTTTAGATGAACATAGATTTGCTCCAACGTTGGATTTAGTATGGGCAAATTGTGACGAGAATGATACTAAGGATGAGTCTTTTAAATCGTATGCAGAAAATGTAGTATTTGAGTTCTGGAAGATTGTTAAGGATGGCCTTGCGTTGCCATTGTTAATTGATCTTTGTGATAAGACGGGTTTGCCTCTTCCTGCATGTTTGATGCGCCTCCCAGTTGAGCTAAAGCTTAGGATTGTGGAATCCTTGCCTGGTGTTGATATTGCTAGAATGGAGTGTGTTTGCAAGGAGATGCGAACTCTGGCTTCCAATACATGTCTGTGGAAACGGAAATGTGAAGAGGAGTTTCCGAATTGGAAAGCTACATCAGCTAAGATGATTCATTGGAAGGGTGTGTATCAAAGGTGTTGGGAGAACAGGAAGAAGCGAAAGATTGTATGTAGGCGATGGCGCGGCCCAAGCAGGTTTTTTGATCCTGTTCCTTTTCCGGTTCCTCATCTTCCTTATGGGCTTCCTCCTTTTACAATTGGAGGTGATTATCCAGGCCATGCTGGTGATCCTTCTGCGAATGTCCCACATGTCCGACTAGTCCCTGGACCAATCCCTAGGCATCAGCTAGTAGCAGGAAGGCTTCGTTGTAATTTTGGAGAAAGGCAGAATGATGCATAGATGCTGAAATTGATCATGGTAGAAATGCTCATGGTAGAAATGCTGTTTTAGGTATCCTAGAAAGACTTTACATGTTTTAATTATATATATGAACAATCTTTTGCTAGAGGGACATAAGCAAAATGATAATTTTTAGTTTCAGTTTCTTAAGTTGCGTTTAATGCTTGTAAGTAAGTCCATGATTGATCACCAACTTCTAGTGTGGTGATCTAAATGGTCTTTTTCTTTTTCCTAATAAATGGACGTTTATGCTCCTGTAGATGTTGTGTACATGCAAATCATTTAGGCACCAGGCCTGGGTATTTGTAATTGTATATGTTGTTTAGTTACCTTTATTGTTACTATCACTTTCTTTTTCTTTTGCAATTTTGCTTAGAATGTTTTGTCATTTGTGTTGATTGGTGGAGGGTAGCATCTGCAATTTTCTGCAAGAAAAAAAGCTTTTCTCTGAACCTTTTTAGAATCTTACCTATTCTAAAGCTGTTGAAGATCTGCATGTATATATTTTTCATGTTCATAAAGTTTTCTGTATTGTATTGGTAAAGAAGCTACTCTATTTAGCTGTTAGGGATCAAGTTCTGGTACTTTGTGTTGCTTTTCTATTGCATCTAAAATGGAGCATGGAGTGAATTTATCACCAAACTTGCAGTCTTAGCTCACTGATTACAGATGCACATATTATCATCACAAATTTCCTCATTAACTCCTTATGAGCTTAGTATCTATCAGTATAAAACCTATAGACACATCAATTCCTTCCCTTTTTACCCCTCTTTCTCTCTCTCTGGTTGGACCAAAAATAAGTATTGGGAGACCTTTCTTACGTTTGGGCTTGGGATCTGATGGTATTGTGAGAGTTCCTCACAATTGGGGTTTAGCGCCTGCTATTGCTTATAATCTACTACTAATACCGTACTGACTAGAAATTTTTTATCAACACTATTTATGATCTTTTTTTTTTTGGCCACAACACTATTTATGATCTTAGAAGTAAAAAATTGTACCCAAACCCAAAAAATAGAAAAAGAATGATTAATTAAATTGCAAATTACAATGCCTGCCATGGGAGAAAAATAAACCAAAAAGTCCTAAAAGGAATGGAAGGAATTAAAAGGATTCTTAGTTTTTTTTTTGGTAGAAAAGGAGTTGCATAATATTAGGAAGAAGAAATAAGTCTAGGGACAACAGCCCTTTTAGAATCCAGTACAATCAAATCCAAAATAAAAGAGGGATAATCCATAAACACAGAAACAGTTCCTTCACTAGAGTCCTCCATTTGCCTAGCATGATTAGCCATTCGATCCGCAACTCGATTGGCCTTCCTGAATGAGTGCTTGAGCATGCAATTCGAAAAACTTTCCTACTTTCCTTCAGTAACCTGTAATCATCAATGAGGTTTCCCAACAGATGACAATTAGAATCAGCAAAAAAAAGGAGAGAAAGAATGCAAGTAGCATCCACATTAACAAAGGATTCTTAGTTTGGAACTAAGAAGTCCACTAATATATGCATATTATAGTTGTTAATTAACATATACGTTAGTATATTAGTATATGTTAATGTCAGTATGTCACTGCAGTTTAGTTTTCATTTCATAATATTGCCGTCTCAAGCTAACTGCAGTACCAACTACCAACTAACGCTGATTCATGTCTGACCGCCATGTCTTTCACCGTCACGCTCTCATCTCCCTTCCCCTACAGAAGCCCACCGTCTCTCTTGTTCGCTAACCCCAAAATCGTCCTCCTCAAATCCCAATCTCTTCAGCCCCTTCTTGCTTCTAGAAGAATCCCCAATTTCCCTCAGGTTTTTTTCTTCGCCATTTTCGTATTTTCTTCCAATTAGGATCTCTTTGGTCTTTATTTATAATCGAATTTGAATTTGTATTCAGGGAACTGATAATCTTGTGGATGGCCCGCGCAATTGGAGCCGTTCGATCACTTCGGAGTTCGATGATGATCAAGATGATGAAGAGGAGGAGGAAGAGGAAGATAGGAGTTTGGATCTGTTAGTGCGATTTGTTGAGAACGTTTTCAGAAAGCTATCAAAACGAGCTAGGAAAGCCGTTCGGGCTGTTTTGCCTGTCTCCATCTCCAGTAAATTGGTACTCTTCAACGTCGACATTCTTTCTTTTATCTCTTACTTCAAATTTTATATCAGTTGGAAGTTATATTGATATGTAATTATAGTTTAAAGTAAATCTGCAGAGGTCTTTCGTTGGATCATCAATTGTTTTGCGTTAATGCAGGTTGGGTTTTCGGTTAATGGAGTCTTGGTGCTGGCATTTTTGTGGGTTTTGAAGGCATTTCTTGAGGTAATTCACCACTCAACCTAAACCTGCGTTAATTACCAGTAAGTAGATTTATGCAACAATAATAATTTCATAAGGATTTAGGACTGTTACCAAAATCTTTTTTATTTTGTTTCGAATTACATTCATTTGTCAGTTCATGGCTAAGTTGATCTCTAGTGCAATGTTATCTTAATTGTCTTTAGAAATATGATGTACTTGCAGGTGAAACAATATCTCCAGTAAGACTAAATGAGTTTAAAATGTGAAATTGTGAATCAATAGTAAGACGACTGGAAAAATGTTCAGAGGGAAGAGTCTTGAGTTGGACAATACTAGGGTAGGTTAATCATTACTAGAAGGGGCTGAGTGGTTAAATGGAGTGAAATGAAACATAGATAACTGATCGTTCATTGGTTGTTATTTGTTGGAAAAACTTTTCTGCTTGGACTGGAAATTGAATAACATTTGGTCTCCAATATGCTTGCTCAAGTTTTGTGTGTTCAAGGCCTTTTATATCCAGTTTACATCTGGTGTCTTCCTTTTATTTTGGCTTGGACTGGTGATTGGTGATTTTGACCTCAATTTGGTGGGATTTGGGCCTCTTTGGTCGTATGTACAGGAGGATGTGCTGTGAACTAATGAGCAATTTTCAATGTAGATATCCAACACTGAGTAAAATAGTGGGAGGGCAGACATGGCTCCCTGACAGCTTAGAAGGAATTTAGTATTTAAGGCTAAGAAGGGACCTTTACTCTATGAAATTGTGAGGTTGGCAGAAACTGAGAACAAACACTTATGGTTTAATATTTTAGAATGCCTCAAAGTAGGATTCTGCTTTTCTTTTCAATTGATAAATTAAAGTAAGTAAGAAAATGAAGTCTTGGACCGCATATTGCTGTTATGGCCAAAAAAAGGAAGACCGCATATTGCTGCAGGATCAATGCTATTCCGTAGGCTTTGCAAAGCTCTCTTTCAGTCTATCTTGTTGGGGACAGTCAACTCCTTGTCAATTCTGGTTATTTACTGGAATTCATTGAGCATCAATACTATCTTCCTAAATGTTGAAACATTGCTTTGAAATCATACCAAGCTTTTAGGTCCTCTGTGTTGATGCAGTTAATTAATAATCAAACTGAGTAGTGCAGATGCTTCTGTTAACTCTTTTTAAATATAATAGACATGTATAGACATGTCTATCTTATCTTTTTTCTAGATTTTGTGTATAGAGTTTGAGTTACTACTTTACAGTTTACACGTTTAAGCGCTCATCTCTGCTTCAGGGCCTGGTCCTAAAACTACGGACTTTCCGGCAATCAGTTGCGGATTGACATGTTCTAGATCAATCATTTGTATCGTTAAAACTTGAGGTTTACTTGTTTCTTGTGTTCTGTCACTCATTTTCTTTAACTCTTTTTTTTTTTGGTACTTGTGACTGAAAATAGGTGGTTTGCACTCTTGGAAGTGTTGTGTTTGTAAGCATCTTACTCATACGTGGGATATGGACTGGAGTAACTTACTTGCAAGAAAGCCGTGACCGAAGGATCAATGAATTTGTTGATGACCAGTCCGCATGGAATGGAGCTCAGCCTGTTACTTGATTATTAACATTCAAGTGAGGAAATCGGGAGAAACAGTCTCTCAAATACAGTTTACACACAACTGCATCATTAAAGAAATACTTGCAGCCAGAGTTGCTGAGAAGAGGTTAATGAACTGTTGTCTCTTGTATAACCATTTTATTTGATTTTTTTAAAAGTAAGTTATAAACATGAGTATAGCTAAGACTAAGATGCTTAGGAGTAGTTTAGTTTTCATGTAAGCCATGAAGTTGATAGATAGTTGTCATGGGAAAATTGCCAATAATAAGAATCAAAAGAAAACTGCTTTATATAGGTGTATCATTGTATGGGTCAATGAAACTTCTTTATTTCTTGATTCATGTGGGAGACAAGCAATAAGGTATGAGTCTCCAGGTATTTTTGTTTATACTCTATTTATCTCCTAAGCCATGCATTTGTTACAGCTCGAAATAAGACCCTCAAGTCAGTCTGAGGTCTGAGGATATATGCAATGCTTTCCACAAGTTTGATAAAATCTGTAATTTGATGAAATGATGAGGTGATGCTTTTTCTTCTTTCTGAATTATGTAATTCTTAGGAGCTCTCCTCTTCAAACACAAATGTTGTATCAACTATTCTATAAAACCATAACTTCATTTACTCAACAACTAACGGGAGTAAGATATCGGGTTCGTGTCTTGTGAATAAAATTGTAAGAATTTATTCTCATTTGTAGTTCAACTCGAGTCTATTCTAAATTAGTCAATTAGTCGGGACAACTTGAATGTACTCTATTTGGAGGGTCCAATATGATTATGGGTTTTGCTAAATACCGCCCCATTATTACTTATCACCACCCCCCTTTTGACAGTTTTGCCCTTTGTTCTATTTTCAAAATTTGAAATCCTCTGCAATCTTCAAGAACGCTCAAGAACATTGAAAAATTTTCAAGAACGCTCAAGAACGTGGAATAAGCAATAACTCCGGAAATGGATTCGTCATCGAACGAGATAAGGAAAATCGTAAAATTATATGAAAATGGTCGCCGACCAAAAATTTTTTTTATTTTTATTTTTAATTTATTTACATAATATTTTTAGCATAGGGTAGGGTTTTTTTTTCCCTTAAAATTGGTAATTAAATTTTGCAGGTTGAATTGGAAGATTTTGGTAGTGATGGTAATGATTATAGTTATGCATTCCTAACTGAGGAAACCTTTGCCACCGATCATCAGGCACCGGTGATTTTTTTTAATTTTTTTAATTATTAATTATAAATTTTTGTTTGAATCCATTTCCGGAATTCTTGGTTATTCCACGTTCTTTAGCGTTCTTGAAGATTAGAAATGTTCTTTAGCGTTCTTGAAATTAGAAAGTTTGAAGAAAATATGAAGAAAGGACAAAAGTGTAAAAAAGGGGGCGGTGATAAGTAAAAAGGGAGCGGTGTTTAGCAATCCAGTATGATTATTGATGAGGGTTATACCAACAATCAGGCTTGTCGTTGTTTTAGCTTTATTCTCTAGGGTTGTTTTACTCAATTTGGAGGGGTCCAAATCAAATATGATTATTGGTGGTTACTGGTTAGTGCTGATTTGCCATAGTACCTATACTATCCAACATTCTTGATGGTACTAAATAAAGAAAAAAAATGGGCCCAATTCGGAACTTCAAACCAAGAGGAATCCCTTTAATGGGCCCATTTGGAAGCAAGTTGCAACAACCAGCCAGATCCTAGAGTCCAGCTCCAGCAGGTGCCCCGGGCGGCAAAATTTTAAAATTGAAAATGTGGAAAAGCCAGCTAACCATGGTTACAACGGCAGTTAGAGAAGGTCCAATAGGGTTCAGCCACGTCGTCATTTCCAGCCGTCTTGCCCTAATCTTAACCACAACGCCAACCTCAAATATCTGTATTTGTCTCCCACTCTCCAAATATAAATATCCCCATCCAGCCCTTCTTTCAGATCCACCACATTTCAATTGTTATCTTCAGAAGGCGTCTTGATAAACGCCTTCGATTCTTAGCTTTGATCGTTTCAGATCTACTCTACTTCTTCAGATTTGTTTTTGAAATTTCAATTTAAGCGAAAATGAGAGAGTGCATTTCAATCCACATCGGTCAGGCCGGTATCCAGGTCGGAAATGCCTGCTGGGAGCTTTACTGCCTCGAGCACGGTATTCAGGTATTCATCTCTCTTCCTTTCGGATCTTTTCTTCGTTCATCGCTACTATTTTGTTTTGAATGATAGCCTTGTTTAATGTCTCTTTATGTTAATCTATATAGCTTCATTTCATTCAGATCTGTGTTCTATATTTCGATCTGTTAATGCTTTCGTATATGTATATGAACTGCTTAGATTCGTAGCTTCTTCTAGGTATTTGTTTGTTTTTTCATTAGATCTGAGGCTTTTAGATTTCCATTTTCCATTTTTGGCTTTGAAATCTAACAGATCCGGTTAGATTTTACTTGGTTTCTAAAATGTCGCTGGTTACTTGCTTGAGATCTGGAGCAGTTTCTTCTTATGGTTCTAGAATTTAGATCTTAGTGCCGTTTCTTTTTATTCATGAAAATTTGATTCTATGTTGCTATTTACCTTTGAAATCTAAGGTTTGCTGAATGGATAGCTAACGGTTGCCTTTCTGTTAACAGCCTGATGGCCAGATGCCAAGTGACAAGACCGTCGGAGGTGGTGACGATGCTTTTAACACCTTTTTCAGTGAAACTGGTGCCGGAAAGCACGTCCCCCGAGCTGTCTTTGTTGATCTTGAGCCCACAGTTATTGATGAAGTGAGGACTGGTACTTACCGCCAGCTCTTCCACCCAGAGCAACTCATCAGCGGCAAGGAAGATGCTGCCAACAACTTTGCTCGTGGTCACTACACCAGTAAGTCTCTTTAACATTATTTCATTGCCTGTTCACCTTATGGTTTGTTTATATGTTTTAGCTGGTATTAATTAGTTGTTTGCTTGTTTCAGTTGGCAAGGAAATTGTTGATCTCTGCTTGGACCGTATCAGGAAGCTTGCTGATAACTGCACTGGTCTCCAAGGGTTCCTTGTTTTCAACGCTGTTGGTGGAGGAACTGGATCTGGTCTTGGTTCTCTTCTGTTGGAGCGTTTGTCTGTTGACTATGGCAAGAAATCCAAGTTGGGTTTCACTGTCTACCCATCTCCCCAGGTCTCCACCTCTGTTGTTGAGCCCTACAACAGTGTTCTCTCAACTCACTCCCTTTTGGAACACACTGATGTGGCTGTTCTCCTCGACAATGAGGCTATCTATGACATCTGCAGGCGTTCTCTTGACATTGAGCGTCCCACCTACACCAACCTTAACCGCCTCGTGTCTCAGGTATCATCAAATTCTACCATTTTTCATTGTTTTGTGTTGTCTTGGTTTGTTTTAATGGCTTGCCCTAATTTGTTATGTTATTGTGGTTCAGGTGATTTCCTCCTTAACTGCCTCACTCAGGTTTGATGGTGCATTGAACGTGGATGTGACTGAATTCCAGACCAACTTGGTCCCATACCCAAGAATCCACTTCATGCTTTCCTCATATGCTCCAGTCATCTCTGCCGAGAAAGCTTACCATGAACAGCTCTCAGTTTCTGAAATCACCAACAGTGCCTTTGAGCCTTCATCCATGATGGCTAAGTGTGATCCTCGCCATGGCAAATACATGGCTTGCTGTTTGATGTACCGTGGTGATGTTGTGCCTAAGGATGTCAATGCTGCAGTTGCCACCATCAAGACCAAGCGTACCATCCAATTTGTTGACTGGTGCCCAACTGGATTCAAGTGCGGTATCAACTACCAGCCACCCACTGTTGTTCCAGGAGGTGACCTTGCCAAGGTTCAGAGGGCTGTTTGCATGATTTCCAACTCTACCAGTGTGGCTGAGGTGTTCTCCCGTATTGACCACAAGTTTGATCTTATGTACTGCAAGCGTGCCTTTGTTCACTGGTACGTGGGTGAGGGTATGGAAGAAGGAGAATTCTCTGAGGCTCGTGAGGATCTTGCTGCACTTGAGAAGGATTATGAAGAAGTTGGTGCTGAGTCAGCTGAGGGTGAGGATGGTGATGACGAGGAGTACTAGATATATGTGTGACTGAGGGCTTCTTGCAGTTTGTGAGCCGATGAATTGTTGTCCTTTCGTTTTTTATGTTTGCTTCTGTATGTTGTCAGCTTTGATTCTTATCTTCGTTTCAAAGCCTGTTGAAGACTTCTGTTAAAAAAATACTCTTTGGTATTCTATGCTATCGTTTAATTGTTGACAATTTGTGTTTGTTGCTCCAATATGCGTGTGTGGGCCTTGGCTTCTTTAAATGATCATGGCATATTTTGGCCCCAGTTTTTTAAAACCCAGCCCTAACCTCGAATTACTTTTTTGTTTGAGAATTGCAAAGTAGTACCAATAATCCCAGTTTTTGAGAGCGATGGGGACGCGAGAAGGGAAAGCAACAAAAGAAGCTGTTGCAGTATCTTGCCATAAATTTGATGAATGGAACATTGGATCTAAATAGGACCCAAGCATCAATTGGGATTTGAGAATTGTTGAGATTATGGATAACAAAGTTTTTAAACTAGAAATTGAACTGTTGTCCTTCCGAGGCTGACCTCGAATTGTTTATTGGATCTCATAATTTCAAGACAAACTAACTACATAAGATTTCCTATGAAAACACTACTATCTCCTAACTTTCTGTCTTACAAATGGAAAATAGAGATGAAGACATTTCAAGATTCAGAGGTGAAAGGCTTAAAGGTACCAAGATCCTTAACAATTCCTTCAATGGAGCCAGCAGCAGCAAGAAGTGATATAATCAAGCATAGCACAATCACGACGTTTAGCCAAATCCATTTGAAACTACCCGTTGCAATCTTTTCCCTTGCTATGTGCATCTTTATTGGGAAATACACAGTCAATGGCCAGAATGCCGCAGCACCAAGCAGGCCAAGGATGTCGTTGAAGAATGGGAATATCATTGCCAAAACGGTAGTTACTATCACGTAAGCTGTTCTCCATACAAGCCTGAAAGCACTGAAATGGTAAACTCCCACCACAGGAAGGTTAATTGGGCTCCCTTGTTTTATGAAACTGTTGTTTGGCCACCGGTTCGAACACCAGTCTTCCACTAGCTTGAATATTGGTTGACAGAATACCTATCCACAACCAAAAGCATCAAATTATGACTTTCCACTTTTGACACTAAGAGGGTGAAAATTATTGAATTCTGGGATTTACCTGATATGCTCCCACAAGATGTATAATAATGCATACATTAGCTATGTCAATGAGCCAGTAGGGTTCATAGAAACCAAATCCTGTTAGGAAATTGCCCGGTGCCTTGTTTCCGAATGCTGCATAACCCAAAACTCCACATGACATATAGAACAAGGTGGTGACACTGATTCCAACTGATGTTGCCTTCTTCATGGCTTCATTTTCTGGTGGATGTGATCTTATTGTGTCCTGCATTACCGGAAAATCTCTATTAATATGTCTTTTCTTGCAAAGAAAGCAACAGATTTTGGATATCTTTTGCAGGGTTAAATTCAACATTGATGATTTAATCCTCTGAAATGTAGAAATGGGAAGACTTTGCCTGTATTTCAACAAGGACAGTGGAAAAAGCATAAGCAAAGGCGATGTTTCCGAGGGATTCGAAGCAGTTCCAGATCTTTTGTGTGCTTGACACATCAACTCCCACTGTTGTTCCTGTTAAGCTTGTCCTAGCATGAGTCCCTCCTGCAACATGGAAATTCAAAACATTTTATTGGCAAAAACTCTATTTTTTAGTAAAGGGTAATCAAGATTTTTAGCATTGGTTTCTAACCTGCAACTTTGGCTATGGAGAGACCAAGGCCTATAGAAGAGTAGGCAAAAGACATAACAGCAGCAATCATAGAGAGCGCTGAAAGCTCATGAAAGTTAGGAAGTTGGCTCAAAACTATTTCTATGACGCCAAAGATTATAATAAAACTGTTGTTTTTAACATGGCAGCCTGCTTCATGGCCCCTCTTGTGAAAGCAAATTGATCTTTTTATTGCCCTGGTAAAGAAAGATACATAAAAAAAACCCAGAAGGGTTATATCATGTTTGGCATATAATTAAATCAAACACTAAAATTAATACTTACGCCATACTAATAGCTGAAGTGATTGCATATCCAATTGATACTCCTACAAGATTTGAATATTGAGCTATTCCACAAAGCTTGTTATTGATTCCTCCTGTAAAAAAATCAGAAATTAGTATAATTATATGTTCAAAACATGCAATTAACAGTTTGAAATGAAGGGTTCGTTTTTTTTTTTTATATACCTAAATTAGATTTGACAGCATCTATGTAACTGATACATCTTCTTCCGGTGACAGGGTCCCTGCAACAATCTGCTAGCAGAGTTGAAGTGAACCAAGTGATGAAAGAGAAGACTAAAAGGGCAATGGGACCAGCAATCCACCCTAATTGAGAAATGGCCCATGAAAGTGATAAAACTCCTGATCCTATAACTGCTGTTATGATATGTGCACTTGCTGTCAACCATGTTCCTGCAATTCAAACATGATGACAGAATTAAAAAAAAGACAAAGATTGAAACATGAGACACAAAAATTCTGTGTTAATGAAACTAATTAAAGAGTTTACCTTTTCTTTTTGATCTTTCATCATCATCATGAGCAGTTGTATACTTGTTACTACTACCTTCTTCCAACATAAAGGAACTCATCCTTGCTTCTTTCCTCTGCAAATTGCTCTGTCTGAACTCTAATCTCTATATATTCTTTTTTATCTAATTTTTTTCTAACAATCTATGGATAATTTCTAACAGACTATTCATAAACTATGTTAGGTTTATAAATGAAGATGGGTTTGGTCAAAAATCAAGGCCAAACTCCTTTGGATACTCTCCTGATTTGTTTACCCTCACTGTTATGAATTTAAGAACAGTCTTGACCTAAAGAAATGTCAATATAAGGTAAGCTAATTATAATTAGTATATGGTAAAATCTAATCTGTGTTTCCAAAATCTAACTAAATAAATTATCATTAAGGCAACATTATAACTTTCATCTTTCTTTTTTCTTTTTTCTCCAACAGAACACAGAAGACCAAGATGGAAAATTAAATTACTAGGATGAAGAAAAATATGCCAAACATGCACTAAGAAATTAGCTTAATATTCATATATATATGAATGTTTCTAAAAAAAAACTTGTAACTTCGAAACTGATCAGAGTGAAGACAGAAATAAAATTTCGTCACTCAGTGTAAAGACATTTGCCTTCTTTTCTTTGGTTCTCTTTTTGTCTTCCTTTATATATTTCACCTCTACTTATAAGCTTTCTTCTTCCTTGTAAAATTGTATTTTTGCTTATGGATAAAGAGGAAGGGAAGCTTGTCTTTGACTCACCGCAAGGGAATAATAAATTTAATTGAAATTAAAAAAAAAGAAGAAAAAACAAGAGATTTTTGTTTTAAATTCTTTTACTGATTAGTCAAGAGGAAAAAAGGAATAATACTAATAACAAAAGAGAAACTTCCTTAAACTTCTTTTCTTCTTCTACTCTTAACAAAACTGGATTGACTATGAAGATGAAGATTAATTTGGTTTCAAATTCTCTATTTTGAAAAAAGAATCAAGCAAGGAATAGTAGTTTTCTTCTTTCATTTTCCCTAAATTCATTTGGTTTTGTTTGAGAAAGTTCTATAAATGGCAAGAAATTGATGGATTGGAGACCTTTGGGTGGTAATGTTAGATAAACTAACCATAAATGGGTCAGTGCATGTGCTCCTTCCATTTAAAGACACAATGCTTACCATAATTTGTGATGTGAGGCTACTTTGGTAAGGCAGCGTTCATTTACTTACTAAACTAGGTTGCCACCATGCTTTCTTGGTGCCCAAAAAAAAAAAAAAAAAGCTAGGGTTGCCACCATTCTAATTTTAGCCTACTATGGCAAATAAATTTATGTACCATTGCATCACTTTTTTTGACCCAATTACCTTGCTCATTAAATGTAGCTTGAAAGTTGAAACACACCCTCGGTGGTAGTCTCTTCACCATTCATCTCCATTCTACTAGATACTTCTGCTTTGATATTTCTTGTTATTATAGAATTTTTGTGACTAAACTTTGTGCCGTGACAATGTCATAATAATAATTATGTAATTATTCTTATGAAGACTAATTCATGGGATCATTAGTATACTTTTCATCCTTAATTTTATCGAATTGCACCCATAATAAGCCTTGTCTTGAGCTTTGAATATCAAAATTTCAAGACACATGTCAATCATTAATCGGAGACTTCATAAGCATTAAACAAACATTCACTTTAACCTATCAATTATAAGTTTCTTCCGGTTGTAAAGTTCTAGTCACCATCAATAATTCAATATCACTCTCTCGAGCTTTGAAGCCTTCATATAGGACCATACTAGTCTACTATTACATCAAAACAGTTGTCTAGCCGTGTAGAAATCTGCAGAAGGGGACACGGGGAAACGACCAATGGAAGCTTAGTGATGGGATTTTAGGCAGCTTTAAAGATTTTATTAACTCATTTTAGGTAGATACTTAAGGAAAGGACAAATCTGATTAATGTTAGTCATCACTTGCCTGCTTCACGGGTAGCTATAGCTTTATTGAAATTAACATCTATGGAGTTTTTGTCTGCTTCCAATAAACAAGATTAACATTAACCTAATGATTCGGGTATGTGCTTTTTCCTTCCAGACACAGGCAAAGGGGATGGTAGGGAACTTATGATAGGCCCAGTAAGGTCTTAGCAAAATAAAGGTTTGGACGTGTGGAGGAAGGTACGCAGATCCATAAATCTTCAAAGTGATTGATGGTTTATCCTGACCTTATAAATGAAATGGAGTTTGGTTAAAATGGTAAAGGTTTGGACTTGAAGGAAAGTGCGCAGATCCATAAATCTTCAAAAGGATTGATGACTTGCCCTTACCTTGAAGATGAAATAATGTACCTTGTTCCTAAACTTTTATTTCAAAAAAAAAAAATTCAGGCCTAACAAAAGAAGAATGTCCAAGCAAGAACATATGATAGATAGGGCCCATATACCCACCAATTTGCGACGCATGGGCTGGATAAAACCAGAATTGAAAGGGGAAGTCCCTGCTTGGGTTGAGGCTCCCCCTCCAAATTCACTCTTTCCTCAAAATTTCCCACAATAATGTAAATGTAACAACAATATATATAAAGTGTGTAAGCATCTATATTTGAAGCCAATTTGGCAAGAAATTGGATCTGTAAAACAGTATGAAAGACATTGAACTTTCACTGGCACGAGAAGTTCCTGCTGATATATGATTTACAAAGGATGAATTACAGGAAGTGAAGGAAATATGGTACAGAAACCTGTAATTTTAAGTCTCTAGGAATTTTCTAAGTATGTGGAACAGATTTTGTCCTTCAATTTACACGCGGAGCTGTTTCAGATATCCTTTCATCTTCAAGAAGGGTGTAAGGGTCGATGTATTGTGGTGGTGAAATGGGAGTGTTACTTCCATCATGAACGAAAGATGGCCCAAAATACTGCCCAAGGAAAAGTTATCAGCATATAGCCTCTATAAAAAAACAAAGCCAAACAAAAATATGCATCTGCAATCAACTTCATGTGAAGAGTACTACTTGAAATTCCATCTGATACTCACAGCATTTAGGTTGATAAAACAAAGAATGCAGCCAAACTCTTAATGACAGACAATGAACAATGAAGTCTTAGGGTGACAGCTCAGGGCAATGAAAACGGTACAACTCACATGGTTGGAACATTTTCTCCTAACCTTCTCAATGCCATTAACATATGTAATGTAGGTCTTATAAACATTAAAATAGAATACTCAATTTTCAACCTTAGGGGAAACAATGTTAGGTGCAATATATAAAGGAGAAGAAATGAATCCATATCTGTTTTCCTTTAGCAGGATGTAAAATTTCCTCTCAAGTTAACTACAGGAAGTATTTCGCAAGACAAATAGCTAAAGTCAAACTAAGGAGTGAAAGACAAGGGAGCTTACAAGGTAGAGAGCAGAAAAGGATGCTACAGTTGCAATAATCAAAGGCCAAAAACTGAGGAAGAAAGTTCCTCCAAGTGTTAGCAACAGCTTAGCCCGCGGAACTAGCCCCTGAAAAATGAAAATATAGAGTTCATTTCTTGTTTCACATGAAGTTGCACCAAAAATATACAAATCAAAACATGACTTAAAGAAAAAGACAGATTAAGTGTAGCTCAGACACACCAAGATAATTACACACACAAGAAGAAATTACTAAACACATCATAAATTTATTTAGGCAGGAAAAAATCATAATTTAAAGGTTAAAAACAGGAAAACAGTAAATAACAAAGTGCGCCTGGTCATGGATCAGTTAGTTCTATACAAAATGATAAATGTGCAACAATAAGCATTGGAATTTGGATCACTTATAAATAGGGTCAACATTAACAAAACAGAACACAGAATAGATAGTAAAAAGTTCATTGCACCAAGAAGTACAAACAGAGGGGAAATGGTATTAGTGATTCTTCAACAGGCTCCAAAGGATGGTAAAGAAATTTTATTTCTTTTCTCACTTTTCAATGATAACATTGAAAACATAACATCCTGAGGTAAAGTTCTTTATCATTTCCTTCAAAATTCAATCAAGGAAACAAGTCTACATCACACTCTAGATGTAGCTCGTTAACATTTATGTAATACAATTAATACTGAAATTTAATCCGGCTAACAATAACTAGCAGTCAAGTTGCATTAGCAAGCAAACCATACTAGAATTTATTAAATAAGATCAGTGAACTTAAAGAGAATGTCTTTAACAAAATCTTTTACTCAGAAATATTGTGGTTAAGGTATGAAGTCAACATAAGCAAGACTATTTTCAGTTTTACACAAGACAGACAGCATTCAAAACAAAGAGCAGAATCTATTAACTACCTCAAGGCCTTCACTGTTCAATTTCATGGATTCCTCCCTTTGATTTGATAAGCTTTTCTCAAATTCAGTTGAGACAACATTCCTTTTTGAGAAATTTCCCGCTTCTTCCCTAACTTTCATCTCTTCATCTAATCCAAAATTGGTTTTTTTAGCATCCTCCTCCAGCAAGGAAGTGGGTGTCATCCCCCTCCTCTTCAATTCTTTCATGAACAGTGACTCTGGAGGTTCTTCACCTACTCAAGAAGAAAAACAAGAGTAAAAACACTCAATTTAACAACCCTACAGAAAATAAAAAGCACCCATTAACCAAATTTTCAAGCAAAAACCATCAAATCAAATGAATTTCAGTTCCAAAAAAATAAGCAAAGTACTTGGAACTGTAAATTTTCTATCTTTTTCAGTGTATTCATCATTAATTTCTCAAAAGCTCTTAATGGTTATCTCTTAAAGGACATGAGTGGGCTTAGTTTCAGATTTTCCAAAATCAAAGAAGCATAAAAGAATTCAGTTAAAAACAAAAGAGGATTGAGAAACTTACCATTACTTTTGTTGTCACCTTCTTGAGTGGCACAGTAAATTCTACATCTTTTGTTGTGAAAAGAGGTGAAACTTCTACATCTATCAAAGTTGAGAAGTTTCTTCCTGAAATCAGATTTTCCAGGAAATTTTGACTGGGAAACGGAAATGGAAGAGAACACAGGGTTCAAAAGCTGTAAGGAAGCCATGTTATTTTGCTTTTATTTCTCTGCATTAAAATTTTAAATGATTGAAGAGAAATATAATTTTTTTTTCAAATTTTCATAAAGAAATAAAGAATCAATTAACAGTATCTTTCTTTTTGGTTCTAGTTCTAGGGTTGAGTAGAAGAATGGAAAAGTCTCTGTTCCTTTTTTTTTTTCTTAAATTCTTTTTTTCCGCTTTAATTTGGTGAAATTCAGCCGAGAGAAGAAAGGAAAAGCAAGTGGAGAAGGGAGGGAGAAGCAGTCGGCGTGGTTGTTTGGTAGCGTCACCGATAGAGCGTAGATTAGATTGGATGAGTTTTCGGTTGATAACGTGCGCGGGCGAGAGGTTTGCGGTTGGACTTTGTGGCTATCGAGTTGTGGTTCTCCCAATTGAGTAACGACCTCTCATGTGGGGCTCCACTCTGCTCTAACCATGTATATATAAATTTTCCACGTCATCATGAAAGTAAAAATAATTATTTAATTTTTAAGATTTTTTTTATCTATATTATCATGGATCTCCTAAAAGAAATTATTATCATGTAATTATAATTAGTAGTTAATAAATTTATACTTAGTGGGAGGAATTCGATGTTCCTAACAAAATATCGGATTTTAGTTGGATAATCGTATGGTGCAAGACTATTCCTCATGATTAGAGGTGTTCATGGGCCGGGCTGAGCCGGGTTCGGGTCGGATTCAAGCTTTGATTTATACTTACATGACTTGTCCAAGCCCGGTTCGACTCGACTAAACGGGTCTTAACTTATGCCCAAGCCCGCTCAATTAAAAAAAGTTTTGTCCAAGACACGTCCAAGCCCATCCGTTTAGTAATTAAATATATATTATTTATTTATTTTGAACTCATTATTTATCATTTAAAATATATTTATTATTTATTTAATAGTATATATTATATCTAAGATAGTAAAGCTTAATTAACATATATATTTTTTATCAAAAAATTAATTTACACATCTAATGAATATTTTAACTAGTCAATCTGATTAAAAACAAATAAAATAATCTAATTATTTAAGTATACGGGCCGGGCTTTTATGGCTAAGACCAAGCCCGGCTCATTTTGTAAACGGACCTTAAAATTTTGTCCAAACTCATCCAACGGGTTTCAAATTTTTGTCCAAACCCTCCCAAATATCGAGCGGACTTACGGGTTTGGGCAGGTAACCCGACCCTTGAACAGGTCTACTCCCGACGTTTGTAATCTCTTTTTAAAGTAACGTTTGTAATCTCTGATTATTGATTAATGAAAGTGATTATTTAAAAAAAAAGTCTTATGGAAGTTGAAAATAGACACTAAAGTAGCTTCCCTAAAGTCAATTAGTCATATTTAACCAAAAAAAAAGTCAATTAGTCATAGGATTATTAACCACTTAAGCTTGTTACAAATCCTACATTTCTTTCCATTGATGTGAGTGACTAGTTCAAAAATAAAAGATGTTCGCTTGTTGTGTTAGAAATCTTATCTTTGTCTTTTCTTCCCTACATATAAAATTCCTTTCTTTTTTATTCCTTTTTTTGACATATTAAACTAATAATTTTCTAGCATTACTAATTCTAAAAATCTCTTGCTCGTTTAACGATGTCGAAGATTCCAAAAGTAGGGTTAGTAGAGGAACAAAAGAAAATGGTAACATTCTCCAGTCTCCACTCCACGTTAAGAATATGGCCATGGCGAATGGGACCAGATTTGGTTTGGAGTTTGGACTTAATAATAATTGTTGAAGAAATAGCAACAATTCCGTGTACGCTAATCGATAGGGAGGACCGGAAGGAATGCTTTCCCCGTTTCAAACCTTCCCAACAACATTTGGAATTTCATAGCCTGAAAATTAAACATTCAATGGCTTTGAATGAATATCTGTTTTACAAGACGAAAGCATACAATCTAGTAGTATTTCCTAACTAGAACTATTCAGTGGACAAGTCAAATTAATCATTCTAAATTAGGGAATTATTTGAAAATATTGAATCTAATTGTGATTTCATAGAATATAGCAGCTGAAAATGATTTGTTACACATCTGCATCAATGGTGAATTGTTCGCTCTCTAGTATATCAAACATAGTACATAGATTAACAGGTTCAATAGTTGAGTGGCAATTTGGAGGGAAATGACTTTCCTAAACAACTGTCTTCACTTGGATTGATTGATATGCCGTGGAATTTAAATGAGCTGGAGTTAAATCTGAGACCACCAAAACAGCATCTCCAGCTTTCAACATGCCCTTTATTCTTATTATGTCAATGGTTCTCGAGATGTTTGCTTCCATATCGTCTGACAGATCAACGAGGAGGGGAATTACTCCCCATTGGAGATTCAGTGCCATCCTGGTGCCATTATCACTGGTGAACGCAAATATGGGAGGGTATGGACGGTTACGAGACAGGAGTGATGCCATTTGTCCATGCTTTGTGTACACAAAGATGGCGTCAACGCCAAGGTTATTAGCTGCAGAGAAAGTGCAGGGTTATTATATAATGAGATGAGTCATGCAATAACTCTCTTTAGATTCTAACAAGCCCAATCATCTTAGATTTTTAGCAATTCATTAATTGCTTAAGCTAATTCCATAAACTAATGCCGACTCTGTTCTAATCGAATCAAGTCCCTTGGAATGAAAAATCATATGTATGTATTATGGAAAATTCTATCATGAATGCAGAAAGTAATTAATCAGGGGTGGTAAACTTGATATCATGTAATTCTAACGAGACTATAAATTCAGTTATACAAGAAAGCTGACAAGGATACTTACCCATTTCAACAGCACAATTGCATATCTGCTCAGCAATTTGATCAGGCAGTGATGCTCCAAGTTGGCGCTGATGGAGTATGCTTTCTCGGTTTTCTTCACGACTCCATAGTTCCATTCGACTACTAGCCATCTGCAAGACAGAAAGAGCCTTCTGTCCATATGCTCCTATAGCTGACTCACCAGATAACATTAAGGCATCAGCATACTGCCGAACTGCTTCTGAAACGTCTGCAACCTGATTGTACCACAGAGGGATATGTTATTAAGGAATCCGGAACATTTACACTAAAAGTCTAGTTATTTGAATGTTAGTTCGTTTCTAGCAATTTAAATGTCTTGAATTTAATTCTAACAACCAAATATCAAAAATAAAATCAGTTAAGAGTATAATACTACCTCTGCTCGTGTTGGAGTAGGATATTCAACCATTGACTCAAGAAGTTGAGAAGCAACAATAACAGGCTTGTTTAGTTCTCTGCAAACACGAGTAATTTCCTCTTGAACTGTTGGAATCTGTTCATAAGGGATTTCAACTCCAAGGTCACCTCGAGCCACCATGATTCCATCAGAAGCCTTTACAATCTCTTCCAGGTTCAGGAGGGATTCCATGCTCTCAATCTTGGCCAACACCCTTGTGGATCTGCACATGGACACCATTTTGTGATTTTTGTAAGCATAATGTTCTTCTCAGGAGGAAAAGTTGTGACATTATTAGACACAAGAGAGGATATATACACCATATTGACCATTGAAATTCGAAGTTTTACTCATATGAAAAACCTGGCCTTGAAAGAAAGAAATTACATAAGAAAATTTAAAGTTCTGAATAACTGTGATTGTTGAGCCATTATAAGTTATAACACTTTTCCTGTGTTTGATGAGCCAGTATGATAAGTTTTGGTTCAGCTCTCGGTGATAGCTTTTACCTGGATGACCTCATGTAGAGATAGTTCTTTAACTGCCTCACTGAATCAGCATCATTTACAAAAGATAGGGCTATGAAGTCAACACCTTCAGAAACTCCAAACTCAATGTCAGCCCAGTCCTGTAGGTTAGATAAATAAGTTTACAAGCATTAGAAGGAATTATGTTGTTTTCCAAAGCATGGCAAGACTGAAAATTATCTTCTAATATATTAGCATCTAGGTCGTGAAATCAAATACGTGGAAATGCCTGATTTCATATTCATGAACTCAGAGGTTGGCTAAATAAGAATGTAGAATATGCACAAACCAATTCGACATGTCAAAAAAGATACATTAACAGCTATGGTATCTAAGAATAATTCCAATACTAACAGAATTGGACCTTTTTCGATAGAGTAGGAAGCTCGGAATTCCTTGCCACAAGCTTTCCATCTCTCCAAAAGCTAAATTTCGCGCGTGGTAGAAATAGACCAGAGTCTGTACACTGGCAACGCAGATCATTCCCAACTTTCTCAATTACTTCAAAGCTTGCCATCCCACCATCAATGACAATCACATCACCCACTTCAATACCTGCCATCCATTCAATTTTATTGAGACAGAATTAACCTTAAATAAACACAAATTCACCATTAGCATATTAATGGAATTGATTCTTGGCACCATTCACTACCTTCGGAGAAACCTTCATAGTTTGTTTGAACTGTGAATGGATGGGAACCCTCAAGTTTTTGAGCAGTAAATAACCAGATTGAACCTTCCTGGTGTTCCAACAAGGAAGCCAAAAGTACAACCCATCAAAATTGCCTCTATCTTCTCAGAAAATGTTACATGTACTAGAAAATGCCTCTAAACATTCATGTTTCCCACTAGTATAGCAAGTTCTAATAATGCAAACCACAGAAACTACAATAGATTGATGAAGTCATAATAAAAATTAAAAGAAGGGAGGCAAAAGGATTACCTCTGCTTTAACAGAAGATGGAGCACCATGATCAAGCACATGAATCTGACTACCTTCAGTGTCAATCATAACAGAAACACAGAAACCCTTTTCCTCATTCAATTTCTTGATCTTCTTAATCACATCACGGTGCCAATCCCTTGTGTTATGACACATATTAAGCCTAGCCACATTCATTCCTCCCAATGCCAACTTCTCCAAATCCTCCATTGAACAACAAGCCGGTCCTATGGTGCAAACAAGCTTTGTTTTCCTCATCCCCAAGAAACCCTTTTCTCTCAACTCCCCTTCCGACACTACATCGAAACCCAATTCTTGTTTTTCTGTCTTTACTTCCTCTAAACCACCAATCTGAACTGCTGCTTTGACTCCAACCCTGACAACTTTACCTCCATTCCCAGAATTCCTCCTGCAAGGAACAACCTTGGCTCCAAAAACTTCATTTTTAAGACCAAATTTTGTTGCTTTACCAGTTATAAGGCCACGAACAACAAATGAATCGCTGGCAATCGCCATGGTTTTGACAGAAGAAAACCAAGAACAAGATCAACAGTCACTTTGAACTACTCTGAGAAATTAGCAAACTGAAGCTTGATCAATGTAGCATCAAAAAGGGGTGAATTTGGATTCTGAGTAATGGAGGCGTGGAAATCATCGATGGGTTGTTGGGAATTTTTATCATTGAAATATCAGATCAAGAAACTTGTTTCTTCTTTTTGAAAGATGAACAACGGAGTTTACAACGAAAAAGGTGTAACATGAGTAAATAAAATAATTCAATTGAATGAATACTAAATAAATACGGACAAAAGAAGAAACAGTGAACAGCTCTGCTCTGCTGCAACTCCGTCAAATTAAATTATTTGAAAAATTAAAAGAAAGTGAAATGTGGCGCCTTAGCTTTTAACAGGGGTAGTGTGCAGCTGTTCGAAAACTCAACGGTCAAACACCAATTTTTAAGGGGAAGTCATTTTCTTAACTGCTCGAGCAAATGAGCTCGTGACTCGTGATTCAGGTTTTGCAGTAAGAAAGGGAATTGCTACAGTGTCGTTTCTGTTTACAATTGTAATGTACGGACCAATGGAACAAATGGGTTTGATTGAGGTGGTCCCAACCAACCCAACTCCCAACTGGATTTGAGGAGAAGGCCCAGCTCAGCAATCAATTCTTGCTGCTTCTGTCTGCCTCCAAACCTGTCTTAGATTTTGCCTTGGATTTTTTTTTTTTTTCCTAAACAAAGTTTAGGAGCATGGAGTTTTTTTTTTTGAGTACAGCATGGAGGTTATCATATCTGGAATGTTAGGGTAAGCCGTCAGTCTTTTTGTTGGGAATTTACGGATTAATTGGAGTTTTATAATATATATAAATTTTTCGAATTTACAAATTATCTATCAAGAGGGATCTGTGGAAATTCGAATTCGAGTACCTTCCACCACAAATTCAAGGGCTTTACCATTTTAATTAATTTATTAGTGTTTTTGCCTTGGAGTTTGATCTTTGCTCTTTATTCTTTTCTTTTTTGAACTTTATGTTTTTATATATAAAAGGTTTGAATCATTCTCATGATCAAATTGACAAAAAAAAATACAACACATTAATCAATAGTTACTTAAAAGCACTTATCAACAAAAATTTTATTAGTTAAATATCTATTGAAAAATAGTTTTTTCATTTATTAATGTGCATATGCAATTACGCATACCTAAGTAGCTAAGTTTCAAAAAGAATGTTAATTATTCAAATTGATCCCTAATATTTGTTAAAATACTCAAATAAGGGCCTAAACTTCTAATTTGGTTAATTAAATTCATAATATTGCAAAATCGGCTTAAATCAGTCCCTAAGGTCAAATTGACAGGCTGATAAATCTGAAAATGATAGGGGCATAAATTGATTCTAGGGACTATTTGAGCCGATTTTGTAATATTATGGACTTAATTAACCAAATTAGAAAGTTAGGCCCTTACTTGAATATTCTTACATACATTAGGGACCAATTTGAGCAATTAGCAAAAAAAATTGTTCTACCTAATACTATATCAAACAAAAATTTATAACCACATATCTAATGTATACAATTACAACCCTAAAAAAATACAATTGACTTGTTTTTCGGCCAAAAAAAAAATACAATTGCAACCACTAATTGTGCCACAATTTTAAGATAACTCTCTCTTTGACATAAAGATACTTTTGCAATCCCATGCTAAAAAATGTAGTAGGGATGCAACCGGGTAGGGTACTCGTGAATTTTGAGGTGCCCGTACCTTAACCCTATTATTTTTCAGGGTACTCGTACCTTATAACTACCCGGTTATTTTTTAAAATCACTACCCGTATAAAATATCAACTACCCGTTAACTACCTTAACCCGATAAAAAACCCGAATATATTTTTTTTATTATGATTAAATAATAATAAATTAATTAAAATTAAAGGAATAAATTAAAATAAACTTGTATAATTGTAGAACAAAGTTAAAAATTATATTTTTAACAATAAACAAATTTTAATTAGGTTAATTAGGAGTAATTTTTAAGTAAAAATATAATATATAAATAAAAATTTAATATTAAAATAATTAATTGGTAACCGGGTTCGGGTAATGGGTACCCTAAGGTCATTACCCGAACCCTACCCGAACCTGTCACGGGTACTAAAATCACTACCCATACCCTACCCTAACCCTATTATACAACTAACCCTACTTAATCGGATCAGGTAGCACCGGATACCCTATTATTAACTATCCACTTGCATCCCTAAAATGTAGTGACAAAAATTGGATTCATGTACTAATTTAAAGGCTTATACCTTAGCAAGATGTTAGGAATTGGACGATTGAATATTTGTGTTGTCTTCTTCAACTCTTCTTTTGCTCTTTTTTAGTCTTCAGTGTAATCAAGAAGAGATCACTTTTCGTGTTCATCCTTTTTCATATGGATCACATAACTTTCTTGAAATGGTTTAAAGCCCAAAAGCTTATTTCATTTTGGTTGGATCACATTTTACAGTGATAAATTAGTTCATCAATAGCATTATAATTATAGTCTCAAAAGGTCGGAAAAGGTATAATAGCAATATTATTATGCATTGCCATTGGCATATTGTTTTACTATATGTCAAAACAGATTTCATGCGCAATATTGATGATGGAAACAACATAATTCATAGAAAACGTGTGGCCGCACCATAAACATTTTGAGGCACATGTTTCATGCTTTAGCCTTTTTCTATCATTTTTAATTTCCCCTTAAATTACTTGTTTTTTCTTTTTCTTTTTTTGGTTCAAAGTTTCAAATTACTTGTTTGGACATTCTCGCAGTAAAAACTTTAATAATGTATCTTAAAAGTTTTAAAATATTTGAATTGTATGATGAATGGGCTAAGATTTTACGACGAGAAAGTGAGAGAGTTCTTGTTGTGTAAATGAACACCCAAAAGAACATTCATCCCAATTTTAATGAACTCCTCACTTTTAGTAGTAAGTGCTAACCCATATAGTAATAGAGTGAAGAGTCTCAAACCGAAAAATAGATAAAGCAATTCCAATGTTACAGATAAAGTTACAAAGTCACAAAGTAAAGAATAATTTTGACCCGTATATAATTTGATCATCGAACTTTTATTTTGGATAATTTAACCTAAATTGAACGGAATTTAACCGCATATATACTATATATTATTTTTAGTGATTATGGAAATTATTTAAAGGCCAAATTGAGGATTAATGTGGTGTCTCTTTTTGGCCTTTTTTGGTCTTTTCTCACTTTTCAGATGACTAAAAAGGCCCTCGATGAAATTCCCCCTTACTTTTTCTGCTGCCCTTTTTTGTAATTTACTATTTTTATATTTATGATTAAGTGTGTTTTAATTACATATTGTGTGTGGATATTAGGATTTACCGGTTCAACTCCTCTGCCGGAATTCCAGAGGATTGGTGCTATAAATGTATCTGCAATAATGGTTGATTCATGGGTAAACTATTGACATTTCGGTTCTGTTTTCCTTTCGTCTTCATTTCTATTTGGGTGGATTTCTTCTTCCCTAACATTTTGAGGTAAATCTGGATTTATTTGTTGATTATATTATTTGATATTTAAAATTAACATTTCCTTATTCCTCTTTTATTTTACAAATTTTTTTTTTAAATTTATCATTCGATTTCATTTTTATTGAGGTTTTCATTAATTGCTTATATTTAGTATATTTCCACATTTCCAAAAGCGCAGTTAACCAATGCTAAATACAATCATTTTGCGATGCGTTGTATAAATTGCATATGCTCCTGCAAATGCTCTCAACTAATTCAATTTTCCTATGACAACTATACATGCTCCTTAACTACAAAAAATTAGACATTTCTTATGCAGAAGCCAAATTCTCCACCTGCCCGAGTTCATTAATTTAACAATTGCAATCAAGATTAAAAAATGACCGCAACATACTATGTTTTTTTAGATAATCAACATACATTTCAAGCAACAATTAATATTAGCTTTATTTTGATGAATTATCTAGAGATGGATGAGTAGAATATTAGGTTTATTTTGATGAATTACCTAGAGATGAAGTATAATTTAGGTAATACACTTTTAGAATGAAAGAGAGGTCATGCGTTTTGCTTTATATATGCGAATTATTTGTTTCAATATATGAGTTTCTCCTAACTGATTAACTTACATACAATGCAATATCTTCTTACTAACCGACTTAAACAACTACAAAAAATACAACCCTAATAAGAAGATGACTTCAGCGTAAGCGTAGGTCGCCCCGCTTGTGAATATTAATGGTAAACAGTTACAGTTACACTCTAACATATTGTTAAACTAAATTTTATTCAATTTGAGTCAAATTATCCAAAAATCAAAATTCAAGAGTCAACTTGTCTAAAATGAAAGTTCAAGAGTCAAAATTTTCCTTTAGAAGTTTGATGAGCACCAAATTATTCATTAATCTATTATTTTCAAAATCCAAAAGAACAATATCATGAATTCTCAACCCCCTGTTCGGTTAAAAGTTGTTGCATATTCATGTATCTCACATGTTACGTTTAATTCCAAATCCCAATATATAGTTTTAACTTTGCGTTTCCATAAATATTTACTTTTTTTTTTTTGCTAATTTGCAATTTGGGAAGGAGATTCAAATCCTAGCTCCAGCCTCCATGCAAGGGATTATTATGTAATTATTGTAAGCCAACTAGCTACTTGAGTGCCCAAAAACTGAAATCTTAATCTTAGATTTTGGTAGCAATTAATATGATGGTTTTATATATTAGTAACAATCATGATGTTTTGGGGTTGGGAGTTATTGTGGCAAATTAATGCATAATTAAATACTAATGTAGTATATAAAGAATAAAGCATTGTTTTTTCTACTATACTGCCTCACTCTCAGGGACCATATCTGACCTTAACATGAATTTTATAACTCAACTTGGTGTTCTTAAGGCACATTATCATTACTTTAAATTTAATATTCAATAATGCGTATCTAAAAGTCTTGATTTAATGTTTATTCCATTTTTTATTGGATTGTCTTGGATAAGATCTCCTTCCTTGCTGCAGTCTACATATATATAGTTTCTACATCGAAAATCTTTAGAAAATGTCTGCCAAACCATACTTTATAATTGGAATTATATTAGGAAGAACCAAATTATATACTTCAACCCCATGCATGGGAGGTTTTTCATTTAATTTATTATTATATTATATATTAGTTTAATAAAGTTACATGATTAAAAGAATACTATATATATTTTAAAGTATTGATTTATACTCTCTAAACAAATTATTAGGATGGAAAATGAAAATACTGTTGAGGAAAAAGTTATAGGAGTAGTGCCATAGAAGCAAGCTATAAAGTCAAATGTGGGAGATACCAAGGATAAAGGAATCAAGTACTTTAATTCAGTCTTATGTTTATCATTATAACTTTTTCTACTAGTAATAATTAGTGATATGAGTGCAATTGGAATAGAAGACGCTTTGAACGACTCCACACGGTATTCTACTATATATTCTTCAATAAAAGGAGAAAGAATAGTTGGCTTTGTGCTCTACGTACATTGCTCCTACCTAAAACTATTAGTAACATGATATTGATATAAATGCATGCATTTAATATACAAAATGCATTTCGAACAGAAGCTCTTGGAAAGGTTCTTGACCCTTTTTTTAAAAAGGAAGGTTGGGGATTGAATCTTAGTCTTTTTATACGAGCTCGCTTAAGCCTCCATAGCCTGGCCCCGCCCTGGCTTGACCAAGAGGTGGAGCTAGCTCGGAAGGTTCTTAAACTATTACTTTGACGATCCAAATTAATCAAGTCATTGGATTTTTGCCAATAGATCAAGTCGTTTGGATTATGTTAACATTTTTTAATGAATTTTGATGTTTTAATTAACCTACTGATCCTATATATATAATTTTTAATCTTACCCTAAAGTGTACAGGTAGATTGAAAGTGGTTGTCCATGTAGTAAATCACGGCTGATTACTTCATCTAATTTGTGGCCTAACTCTTAAGCATATTCTCTGCATATATTTGACAAAAGGCATATTCCTTAATACCCATAACATTTTTGTGATACCAATCTTCATTTACTTGACGAGATAGACATCTCCACATTCCACAATACTAGGCTGTCCTTTTCAAACATTTTTTTCCCTTCACTTACATTCCAGTTTCCATGCATTAGTGGTTTACTTTCAATGAAATTTCCTACCTTTTAACACTAAGCTAAGCCTTCAAGGATCGATGATTTATAATATTGGTTTAATATATATTATATATATATAGAGCAATCGATCGGCTTTTTTTCTTTGTTTTCCCTTTATTTGAGAAAATAGGGGGCAAAGAGAGTTGGAATATCTTAACATGTGAGGGCATATATATAAAAATTGAATTTCTCATAGTAAATCCATAATAATATTTTAAAAAAATCTATGTGATTGTTTTTCAAAAGAATGTGTAGATATTTTGATGTTCTTTTTACTCTTTGAATCATGCAAATGTAAATTCTAAACTAAAATGAATCAGAGAAAAGGTTTGAAGATTGAACATTGGGAGAGTTTAGATTCTAAAAGGATAGTATTTAATCGTGATCAAATCAAAATTAGATTTGTTGAACTTGTTTTCAAGAATTGCATTCCAAAAGGATAATGCCATGTTTGTTGCCAACTAAAAAAACCCTAAAGGATTCTCATTCTCATACTAAATGGATGCAGCTTTGTGTCTCCACTTAAGAAAGAATTGATGTCAAAGTAGATGCTTACCATTATATGCTTTGACCCATTGAAGACTTATTCAAAATTCCCATCTCCACTTCAAATAGTCTATATATAAATGTCAAATGTGCAATATAACCGAAAAATCCTACTTTAATTATTACTATCTATCTCAACTCGACCCTTACAATTTCTTCCAAAAAAAAAAAGAAAGAAAAAAGCTCTCCAACCCTTATCTTAGAATGTGAAATCATATGCCCTCACCTCTTTTTTTCATTCCCTTGTATTTCCTTCTTAATTTATATATCTATGATTCGAGTGCACCCATGATGCAACTTCGGGTGCTTTGTAATATAAATATATTTGGTGAAGGTCTCTTGATATCGATATACATGAATAAGAACAAATCTTTATCACATTCTTATTATTATGAGCCCAAGGAATTTCTTAGGTCCTAAATTATTCTATTTTTACCTTTTTAGTGCAACAAAAGAGGAAAAAAGATACACTATTATTAGTAAAGAAACGTTGAGATAAAATTGGAAAATTGAGATCGTGATACCGACCAAAAAAGGTTCAAATTCTCATACACCACATTTTTTTTGTATCTGTAGTGATTGCCACCAACTTGATGCATGCACAACAATATTTCCACACTAATCATTGCGCACCTCATAATTTGTGTTTTGTATTTTCATACGCAAACAATGAATAATTATGTAACTTCATTTATCTTCACAAAATTTGTCAACGTATTTGTATAATATCATTTATCCAATATCATTTGATTTTGTATTTTTTGTATAAAATTATACGAAAAAAGATGTGTTAGTTGAGTTGAAGGAAAGATGTTCCTTAAAAACAAGATTTTGGATTCAAGTCTTGTGATATAAAAAAGAGATAATAGGAGAATTTTACCTTGTTTAAGATGTGACCTAACTCGATTTCGAATTATTCAGAATTCAATACATGACTATATATTAATAACTCTCAAAATTTAGACACAATTTTAGTTCAAGATTTAACCCCTCTGAAAATAAATTAATTGTAAAGGATAAGTTTCTAAATTTAAAATTTTATCGAGATATGACTTTAGAAAATCTTTTAATTGTCACTATATTAATACATTTGTTCCATCTCTAAAGTGGTGGGTCAGTCTCGCCAAATAATTCTTCCAAAGGTAACAATCTACGATATGATCAAGGATGGAAAATTATTTCACCAAAAGGGAGGAAAATTATGGAAAAGTGAAATTTCATATCCACACAAGATATCGGACATGTAAAACACTGGTCATTGAAAGGGTAAAATGGGAAAGAAAAGTCGAAGTGAAGTATATTTTGTTTTCTCCACTAATTCCACCACTCTCTCTCATCTCATCTCTGTCTATATATATAAAGAGACCAATGCTTGTGTACCAAATGCTTAACATGGTTGTTACATTACATAGTATTATTTCTGTTTTTTTTGTATTTTACTCAAATTTCTCTCATCAAAAATCCATCTTTCTCTTTTTTGTTTCTGCAAAACTGAATATTCCCTTCTAAAATCCAATCCCAGTTTTCATTTCTCCACTCTGTCTTTCTGTTTTTATACAAAGCAATCATCAATAAAGCCAAAACTTTCAGCTTTGTAACGCCCATTTTCAAGAGAGAGATAGACATTTAGTTGCAGAGAATTGTCAAACAGAGAGGGGTGACATAAATTTTGATTCTTTCTTGATTCTCGTGCAATTTATCGTTCGAGACCAATCTCAAGAGGAAAGAAAACGATTTAATCTATTGAGAAAGGAAAGAAGAACCCAGAAAACCAAAGAGGAAAAACGAAAAAGAAAAAGAGATAGTGTCTTTGTTGTTTAGGGGGTTTTGAAAAAGTGGGTATGAGGTTAGACGGGGAAGCCTATGATGGAGAAGAAGGGGAGGAAGAGGAGCAAAAGCTGGTTGTTGGGTATGCTTTGACAGTGAAGAAGAAAAAGAGTTTCTTGCAACCCAAGTTCGTCCGCTTGGCTCGGTATTGATTGCTCATTACTTAATAGCCATTTCACTTTCCCACTATTTTTATATCTGTGACTTTAATTTTTGGGTGTGAATTATGTCTTTAGCATTTCTTGTATGTTCTTGCTGGTCCTGCATTTTCTTGTAGTCATTTCTTTAACGTGTCTATCAATTTGTATGAAGCATGCATGTCATTTGTACAATTTTTTTTGAGTTCATGTCATTTGTTAAAATTGAATGCCTTTTGAGCTGGGTTCTGATTGACCTTTTTATTGAATCTGTCATTTTTGTGCAAAAGAACCAGATTTTGTGGTGGCAGAGGATATGACATATGTTGGTAGTGCTATAATGTGTATTCAAAGATGACTTATGCAAATCAAGTTGTAGCAACTGTTTTTGCTTAACCTCATATGTCAATTTCACTTGTGGGAGAATCTTGTCTAACTATGTTGAATTTCTAAATGGGAATATTCCACCATATATACCACTTGGCTTAGTTGTTTGGAAGAAATACAAAGTCAATCTTTGTTGCTTTTTCTATAGTTTTTCTTACCAAAGAAAAAAGACCAATTTTTTCTTCATTTCTCTACCAGGAATATTTATTTGTCTAATTGTTGTTCAGTTTTCTATCAATTATTGCCTGGCACTTTCTCTTATATACGTATGTCAAACATTTCCCAGCATCTGATGGTGTCCTTTATTCAATTCACAAACAGGAACTTTCAGCTTTCTTTATTTCTGTTTATAAAATACTGTGTGTCTAAATAGACAATCATACATTTGTAAGCAGGCTACTGGATATTTTTCCTTGGATATGTGGTTCATAGGGTTATGTTTATCATTAAAAATGTGGTGGCTTTTGAAAGCTTGACTTTTACATGCTTTCATGTCAATGCATTTGACATGTCAATGTATGTGACTTTCACATCCTTTCATGTCAATGCCACATTGCTCAAAGGATCATTTATATACACCTGATTAGTATCCTTAAAACACAAATCTAAAGGATTCAAGTTTCTTGATTCTTGCTTTTGTATAATATTAGTGGAAGGGCTGCTTTGGTTTTTAGTTTCAATTGCTCTACTAGGTGTTTGATTAACAAGTTGCCATGTTGTTGGAAAAAACAACAGAGAAATTATCTGATGTTTCTTTTGGGAGTATTATGAGTTGAGAAAGGAAATTTTAGAGTTCTAAAAGTTTTCAAGAACTTTAAAATTCAATTAATGATCATTATTATCTCTTTTTGTGTGGCGCAGAAAAAATGGGATACTTTTTGTTGCCATTGATATAAGCAGGCCACTATCAGATCAAGGTCCTTTTGACATTATTTTACACAAGGTTAGTGTGACCTGTTCTCCTCTCAAACTCCTACATTTTCTCCCTCTGAAATGGTTGAAGGAGTTGTGGAGGTTGTTATTTCTAAATGTATTTGAATTTGTAGCCAGATTATAGTTACACTGCGTTAGTTTCTGTTCTTTTAATTGCAAATATATTCTCACCTATTTATTAAACGACTGATGATGCTAATGCTCCCTCCAGTTGTCAGGAAAAGAGTGGCGCCAGATTATTGAGGTTTGTCCCGCCAAACTCATCCCTACATTGATTTATTTACATTATTTAATGAAATTAATATGCAGTGCTGCATTTTCTAGTTACAACTCTTATTGTGAATTGATGCCATTTGTTCTTGCTTGGTATCATATATGGACTAGCTGTGATTGGTTGAACAAGAAATATCCTTAATGTGAAAACTTATTTTTTCTGAAACAATGTGCAGAAGTCTTGCTCTCCTCATCATGAATCTTGATCAGATAGTTGAAATCAGTATCTCAAGGATAAAGGATTGGTACAGAGTGAGGATTTTTCTTTTTGTGATTAATCTAGATGACTTGTGTAGGACCGGCTGACTGGGTTAAGAACAGAAGGTTTCTGTTTCTTTTTACAAAGTCTCGTTAGCATCACCGATGTGGTTCAAGAACATTTATTAGGTTTAATTGTAACTTTAGTCTTCACACTAACAATATTAGGGTAGACTTTGCATTCTCATCACCTTTTTTTTTTGGTCCAAATCTAAACTTCGAAAAGTTTATTGTATTTTGATGTATACTTGTCAAAAATGCTTTGTTTCTTGGATTTTAATTTTTAGAAAGCACTGGATCGTTCATCCTGAATTCCCAGCAAACACGTTTACTACATCGCGGTAATTTTGTCAGGATATTCAGAAACCACATTTCGTGAATTAAATAAAATTAAAGTTGGTGGTGACGTGTCTTATCGTGAATACTTTTTCTTGGATGCTTGTTCCCTTTCCTCTGATACTTTCCATAGCCATCCTTTTTCGGTAATTTTTCATTATGTAAGTAGTTGTTTTTCGTCTGAATTCTTTTATGTAGCATTAGTATTGTCAAGGGTGCTAGGTGCACTCTTAACACTAGTATTCTCAATTGCCTGCGGCATAAGGCAAAAAAAGGCACTCACCTGAGTGAAGTATGGCACTATATAGATATACTTGTGTCTTTGTATGTGTGTATAATAAGCTTAAAAGATACAATTTTGATAATAAATCACTGGTCCATTTTTTTTACCTAACATGCAAAGTTTCCTTATTCATTTATTGGAAAAAAGTGCAAGATTTGCTTGTCCTAATTTTGTTTGATATATTCAAACATTGAGAAGTAGAGAGTTTGATATTGTCTCATTTTTTCTTTTTCTTTTTTTTTTTTAAAAAAAATAAATATTAAAGATACAACTACTGAAAAAGCTAATAATAGGAACATAGTAAAGGAAAGAAATTCAGTGAGGTGGGCTGTTTTTGCCCCTACTAGCCTACAAAGAATCACACATAGGTACACCAGACGTGTGCCTGATCCAGGATGCCTGAGTGGTCTGAGGAGCTATTGTTGTCTGGCACTGTGCCTTACTGCTTGACAAAACTGTGTAGCGTTGCTAATGTTGCTGCTGATTTAGTTATTTTAGAAGTTATCACATTTTAAGACCTTATGAAGTGGCTGACCTGTACTTCATCCGGTTTGAGGTTTATGAACTTACAGATGTGGAGCACAAATTTACGTTACTCATTGCCAGAGCCTCTACAGCTGGCAAATATTATCCCGCCTGAAGTGTGCGATGAAAAGATATTTAGCTGGCGGTTTTTTTCCCATTGTGTTTTCCAATTTAAGCATTTATTTGGGTCCTCATCTGTCGTATGCATTTCTTGCTGCACCGTTGATGTGATGTTGAGTAGATCACTTAGATAGAAACTGTCTCTTGCCATCTTTGTCATCTATGTTTGTTGCCATTTAATTTTTATTTAGGTGGCAGATTACTCGCTGATATTGAACCTTATTTATGATATGTGCTTAGCTTGAGATCTATTTATGCTATAGGAGTTCGTTCTTGCTTACAACTGAACAATATAATTGTCATGCCAAGTGATTGCACCAATAGCTGAACATGGCATTAGCAAATAAGGAATCGGACATCTATAATTATGTTTGTCCAGGGTTATGACGTGTGTGGTAGTTATTACAAATAGGCAAAAGATGTTTTGTTTTACTCGCCCCACCAATGATTCGCCTTTTTGGCGCTACTTTAGGTAATGGTTTAACACCACTGCACAATTAATTATAACATTTATTGCCCTCCTGCCCCTTCTAATATATACTCTTGTCGTCTCTGCAATTAACAAGGGGTTATGGAGGATATAGTGAATTCGATCAAGCACTTCGAAGGAGCTATTCATCCTTGTATAGCTCTTTTTGTGAAATGGAAGTGATAAAGGAACTCTTCTTTTTCTGGAGTTTTGGCATGCTATAAATGTCTCCTATTTTTTATTATCTTTTTTGTTTTTGTTTTTTATGAATATCTTTGCTCAGGCAACCCATTTCATTCTCCCCTTGTATTCTTGAAGGAGTACAGAGAAACACATCCAGAAGTGACTGTTCTTGATCCTCCAGATGCGATACAACATCTACACAATCGCCAGTCAATGCTCCAGGATGTGGTTGATTTAAACTTGTCAGATTTTTATGGTAATTTTGTTATCGCTAGTACTAATATTGAGCTTGAGAAAGAACTTTTTAGAATTTTTTCCTTCAAACTTTTGTTCAAAACAATAGGAGTTATGGGAGCACAGTTGCTCAGTCATATCTGCAATGGCTATTGTTATTGCAGGCAAAGTTGGAGTTCCAAGACAAATGGTTATCACAAAAGATCAACTATCCATTCCTGATGAAGTTACTAAAGCTGGGCTGAAATTGCCCTTAGGTATGTTGTCTTTCTGTCTGTTTGTTTGTGTTGGTTGACCTCTATGTCTGGTTTTCAAATTCAGACACCATTTTCCGTTTAGAATTACAATGTTAACATTTCACCAACACTAGGCTTTTAGATAAGAATAACCGGATTAAATTACCTAGCCTCAGCTATTATTTGATGCCTTTTCTGGTATTTTCACGGATACTAAAAAATTTCTGCCTGAAGTGTTATTTCTTTTACTATCCATTTTTTAGACAGTGATTCAGTATTATAATTATTTCTAATGGGTTGTTCTGTTTGATCAATATAAATATCAATGTTTTATTTAATGGTTTCAGTTGCTAAACCACTAGTAGTGGATGGAACCTCCAAGTCACATGAACTGTTTCTTGCATATGATCAGTTGTCTCTGTCTGAGCTCGAGCCTCCGTTGGTCCTACAAGAGTTTGTTAATCATGGTATGGTGACGCAATTGATTCGTGAACCTCACTATTTCCTTTATAGCTATCTTTATACTAATTATTTGAAAACAATCTATGTCTCATCATAGGCGGTGTTCTCTTTAAAATTTATATTGTTGGAGATGCAATCAAGGTCGTAAGACGCTTCTCTCTGCCCAACGTAAGCAAACAGGAGCTAGCAAAAGTTTCTGGTGTTGTCCCTTTTCCTAGGGTTTCATCTGCTGCAGCTTCTGCTGATGAAGCAGATTTGGACCCTGGCATTGCTGGTGAGTGATTAAGATTTGATATGCATATTCACACTCATTGTATATAAAATTCAAACTAAATGTTCTCCTTCGTATCTTATATAATTTTTTTTTTGGTTTTATTGTGAAGTGCTGATGAGGGTTGGTGAGTATTGTTACGTGGGTGTAATTGCAGTTTTTTTGTTGCACTAATCTTCCATTCTTGTTGCAGAACTTCCTCCTCTACCTCTGCTGGAGAGGCTTGGAAAGGAGCTCCGTCAACGACTGGCAAGTTCATTTTTTAACCTAATCAAGCCAAGTGTATGGAGTTATATAATTTTAATTAGTTAACATAGTTTGTTATACTTTGTGTGTCACAGGGCCTTCGCTTGTTCAATATAGATATGATACGAGAACATGGGACAAGAGACATCTTTTATGTTATTGACATTAACTACTTTCCTGGTAAGTAGACTATAAACCCGTTAAGTCTAAGAATTTATCTAAAGATTTCTGGGAAATGTTTGTTCTATTGAAGTTTTTGGGTGATGGAGATCATTTGTTGGGCATGGTGACTTGTTTCACCCCCATTTTCTTTTACTATTTTGAAGAATGTATAGTTGACCACACACAAAAAATATTTAAGATAAGTTCATAGGGAAGAAGATAACAATACGGAGGATAGTTTCATGGTACCGACTCCATCATGAAATGTTATCCATTTCCATTTGAATAACGGAGCTTGGGAAGGGCACATGCTAGCGAAATACTTAAAACATGCCTAAAATTTCCTCTACATAATATTTCATTCTGATCCCCTGATTTGGTTTTTTTGAAATTTTGAGTCTCCCTTAACCTTGTGCATACATTTGTTCAATTTTCTTTTAGCATCGGTATTTAAAGAAGTGTTTAATTTTATGCTGGTCTTTTTCAGGGTTTGGGAAAATGCCAGATTATGAGCAGATTTTTACAGACTTTCTGCTGAGCTTCGTGCAGAGCAAGTGCAAGAAGAGGCCTGCTACTTAGGTTTTGGAATGCTTGGTGGGTGCAAATGTTTTGATCCTACAAGAGGTTTTTCATGCAAGTGTGGCTCCCTTTGGAGGATGGAAGAACAGTTGCACTCAAATTAGTGTTTAACCTCTGTAATTACTGACTGGTATGAACAGGGAAAGTTTTACTTTTACAATGGAGGGGCAATTTGCCTCTTGCTAAGTTTCTAATCTCTTTGGTTACTTCTAAGTAATTAATACAAGTTCAAAAAAGGTTTTCCTTTATATCTTTTGAATTCTATTGATAGTTTGATACTATTTTCACTTCAAATTCTACTCAAATATCAGAACCATATATGAGTGGTTTCAGTAGCATTTAGGCTTTGGGCATTAGCCCAAAACCAATTGGCCCATCCATTTTCTTCAGGGAGATTTTGGGCCAAGTTATTTTTTTTTTATATTTTAGGCATGACCAATATTTAAATTGGCAGAATTACCATCAACTTTACATCAAAAATATCAACTTTATTACAAATAGCATTAGTAAAAAGCAAGATTGTTTTTCTTTTTGGATAAATAAGATTGTTTTTCCTTCATGTGAATCGTTTACATATTATAAACATGATATTTATAATTAGGGTTAACCTCGTTTTTCAGTTTGGTTTGACTAAATCTACAATGGTTTATATATCAATTAATTTATATCATTTATAAAATCTCAATAAAAAATCCCACTTGATTGTATGATCCTTGCCAAATGTATTTTTATTTCAAAAACTCACATACCAAACACATTTCCATTATATTTCATTTTCAAAAAACAGTTTTTTAATTTCATTAACAAAACATGTTATCTAGAATTTCGAAAATAGAAAATGAAATGAAAGAAAACTGAAAATAGAAACATTTTCTCAATCCAAACATAGCTAAATTTACATATATTATTATAAAAACCCACGCATAAATTTTTATATATCTAATTAGTATATTTATTGTCAAAATCAGAGCTTATTTTTAGGTCAAGTAAAGATATATGGATTTTGGAAAGATTTTCCGGAAAGAAATTTCAATCATAAAATCAATTGCGTATGACCTTATGACTTTCCTTCACTATAAATTCTTGACTGACTTGTTTCAAATGATTAGCAATTAGTAGAAGTGTAGAAGAAGAAAAATGGGCAGTAGTGAAAACACCATAATAGCCGCAGAAAAAACATCAACTTCAGTGTTTCAAGTTGATGGAATGTTCTTGAGAAAAATTCTTTCAAGACCCTCTTTCATAGGGAATTCCATGCGATTTTCAACTGAAAATGCTGCCGTGGTTCCTTTTGAATGGGAAATGGAGCCTGGAACTCCCAAAACTCCTCAAAGCGACACCGTCCCACGAATCAAGCCACCTCCAGCAATGCAAAGCCAATCCTTGGAGAAGCCAAGCTTTGCGTCGTCGCGTGCCACGTCCATGTTCTTGTCTTGCTTTGGGTTGGGAGGAACTCCAAGAAAGGGAAAGAAGGGTAAGAGTAAAGCTAAAGGCTATATTAAATGATGATTCTTCGGATCACTCAACATCTTCATCATTTTCCATTTCTTCTTCGTCTTTGTCCTCAAGTTTACATTGTGTTTTTAGAGTTTTGATGTATTTTTATATGTTGTTTGTCTCTTCTTTTTCTACGTCGTATATATATGCATGTTAGGGTTGCTTTGCGTTTCTAGTTTTAAGTTTGAATCAATTTTAAGCTCATCTGTTGTGTGTAAGAAGTCGACTTACGTCAAGTTTGTACATATGTATGTATACCTAGTGCATTGCTTTTAACTTTTACTTTTTGTACATATATTTCATGTTATGCAATGAATGAAAAGTAAAGCGATTTCATTTCATAAATAAACCTCTCGTGCTATCACTTTTAGAATCGATCAAACTAAACTTTTGAATCGAAGTATCAGCTTTGAGTGAGTCACAGTTGGGCTAGAAGGCCATGGGATGCCACACCATTTATTTACTACTAGTAATTTACTAAAGTTCTGATTGAAACATATTTTCGGGTTTAAATTCTATTAGGATTATCCTATAAAGGGTGTTTTTAGGATTCTATGATGGTGGCACCTAATCAAATATGAATTATCATCAAATCATAATTTACATCCTACCACACCTAATTAAATTTTTATTAATTAGCTTGAACTAATCTTAACCTTAGTTAAGAAAATTGGAGATAAAAGTAATTAAGAGTCTTTTTGGCCACAAAGAAAGGAAAACGTAATTAAGAGTCTTTTTTTTTTGCATCAAAACGTAATTAAGAGTCTAAAATCTTGTTTTTTATTACTTTAGTTCTAGTACATTATATTCGTTCTAATTGTATATTACAATATCGCTACAACTAAGAATTTATATATCTTGGTTTTTTAGTCTTTTTTTTGTTAAATAACTTGTTTTTTTCATGACTCATAATTTGGATTTGTTCTAAACTAATTAAATTAATTTGCCACTAAAAAAGAAAAAAAAATGTGTTTCACATCCAAAACCAATCTTAATATGAAAAAAAAAATCAAATTATAAGGCAAAAACAAAATTTATTAAAAAAAATTATTTAAAAAAAAGTCACGTTGCAGGTAAAAAAGAAGAAGTTAAAAATAAAATTTATTAATAAAATTATTCAATTTTAAATAAGGTTAAGATTATGTTAAAGTAATTAATAAAAATTTAATTAGATGTGGTAGAGTGTAAATTAGGATTTGATGATGATTCAAATTTATTAGGTGGAATCATTCTAATGGAATTTTAAAAACACACCTTTTTAGGATGATCCTAATAGAATTTAAACCTATAATGTCAATGTTTATTTTGAAAAGATTAAATTTCTCTAAATTTTTACAATTATTGAGAATAAATTAATTAAATTTTTGTTTCATATGTTTTAATTAATTTCTAATTAAATCGAAACAAGATTTAAATACTCATAAAAGTAAATCCTTAAATCCAATATACCTGAGATTTGACTAGATAATATAGATATTTCAAGGATTCTCGGTGTAAAAAATCATGCAAAACTGAGTCGGGGCTCCGGAACACGTTTTTAGCCAAAAACCATGATGGTAAAATGATCCAAAAGATATTTCCTCAATTTTTGGCTAAAATACTCATAAAAATATATAATTCAACACCAAAAAGATTGAAAGGCTTTTAACGCTTCTAATATAGTTTTTCCTATTTTTTTCCGAATTAATTTCTAATTAAATCGAAACAAGATTCGGATGCTAGTAAAAACAAATCCTTAAATCCAATGTGGCTGAGATTTTGTTACATAAATATAGATATTTCATGGAGTCTTGGCACCAAAAATCATACAAAACTAAGCTGGGCCCCGGAACGCGTTTTTAGCCAAAAACCATGATGGTTAGTACACGATTTCGGCTAAAATTTTGCAAAAATTGACCCTAAAGATTTTTCCTCAATTTCTAGCGAAAATACTCATAAAAAATATATAGTTCAACGTCAAAAAAATTGAAAGTCTTTTTCACACTTCTAATATCTTTTTTCCTATTTTATTTCCAAATTAATTTTTGATTAAATCAAAACAAGAATTAGATACTCATAAAAAAAAATCCCTAAATACAATGTGCTTGAGATTTGATTAGATGGATATAGATATATTTTAAGGAGTCTTGGTGCAAAAAATCATGCAAAACTTACCCAAAACCCCAGAACGGTTTTTAGCTAAAAACCCGTGATGATACACGATTTTGGCTAAAATTTTGTAAAAAATGACCTGAAATATTTTTCTCAATTTTTAGCCACAATACTCATAAAAAATATATAATTCAATGCCAAAAACATTGAAGGGCTTCTTACGCTTCTAATATCGTTTTTCCTATTTTTTTAAAATTAATTTCTAATTAAATCGAAACAAGATTCAGATGCTCGTATAAACAAACCCTTAAATTTAATATGGCTGAGATTTGATTAGATGAATATAGATATTTCAAGGAGTCTCGGCGCCAAAAATCATGCAAAACTAAGTCGGGCCCGAAACGCGCTTTTAGTCAAAAACCGTAATGGTTAGTACATGATTTCAGCTAAATTTTGCAAAAAAATGAAACAAAAAATTTTTCCTCAAATTTTTGCTAAAATACTCATAATATAATATAATTTAACGCCAAAAAGATTAGAGGACTTTTCACGCTTTTAATATCGTCATTCATATTTTTCTGAATTAATTTATAATTATATCGAAAGTCGAAACAAGATTTGGATGCTCGTAAAAACAAATTATTAAATCCAATGTAGCTGAAATTTGATTAGATAAATATGGATATCTCAAAGAGTCTTGGCGCCGAAAATCATGCAAAACTTAGTAGGGGCCACGGAATGCGTTTGTAGCCAAAAATCGTGATGATTATTACACGATTGCAGCTAAAATTTTACAAAAATTGACCTGAAAGTTATTTTCTCAATTTTTAGCCACAATACTCATAAAAATTATATAATTCAACGCCAAAAAGATTGAAGGGCTTTTCATGTTTCTAATATCGTTTTTCCTATTATTTTCCGAATTAATTTCTAATTAAATCGAAACGTTTACAAATCCTTAAATCCAATGTAGCTGAGATTTGGTAAGATCAATATAGATATTTCAAGGAGTTTCGGCGCCGAAAATCATGCAACACTGAACCGGGACCCCGGAACGAGTTTTTAGGCAAAAAATCGGGATTTCGACTAACGTACAGGATTTCGGCTAATATTTTGCAAAAATTGACCAGAAATATTTTTCCTCAATTCTTGTCTAAAATTCTCATAAAATATATATAATTCAACTAAAAAAAGATTGGAGGACTATTCACGCTTTTAATATCTTTTATATTTTTCTAAATTAATTTCTAGTTAAATTGAAACAAGATGCAGATGCTCGTAAAAACAAATCCTTAAATGCAATGTGACTAAAATTTTATTAGATGAATATAGATATTTCAAGTAGTCTCGGCGCCAAAAATCATGTAAAACTGAGCCGGAGCCCCGAAGCGCGTTTTTAGCCAAAAACCGTGATGGTTAGTACACGATTTTAGGTAAAATTTTGTAAAAAATGACCTGAAAAATTTTTCCTCAATTTTTGGATAAAATAATCACAATATATATAATTTAACTCCAAAAATATTTGAGGACTTTTCACGCTTTTAATATTGTTTTTCATATTTTTCTGCATTAATTTTTAATTAAATCGAAACAAGATTCAGATCCTCCTAGAAACAAATTCATAAATGCAATGTGGCTGAGATTTGATTAGATAAATATGGATATCTCAAGGAGTCTTGGGACCAAAAATAAAGCAAAACTGAGCAAGGGCCCAGGAATGCTTTCTTAGCCAAAAACTGTGATGGTTATTATACGATTTCGGCTAAATCTTTGTAAAAATTGATTTGAAAGATAATTCCTCAATTTTTGGCTTAAATACTGAAGGGCTTTTGACGTTTCTAATATCGTTTTTCCTATTTTCTCCGAATTAATTTCTGATTAAATCGAAACAAGATTCAGATGCTCATAAAAACAAATCCTTAAATCCAATGTGGCTGAGATCTGATTAAATGAATATAGATAATTCAAGGAGTCTTGACGCAAAAAATCATGCAAAACTGACCCAGAGCCCAGAACACATTTTTAGCTTAAAAAAAAACCGTGATGGTACACGATTTCGGCTAATATTTTGCAAATATTGATCCGAAACTTTTTTCTCGATTTTTATCCACAATACTCATAAAGAATATATAATTCAACACCAAAAAGATTGAAGGTCACGCTTCTAATATCGTTTTTCCTATCTTTTCCGAATTAAGTTCTAATTAAATCGAAACATGATTAGATGCTTGTAAAAACAATGGCTGGGATTTGATTAGATGAATATATATATATATATATATATATTTTAAAGGAGTCTCGATGCCATAAATCATGCAAAACTGAGTTTGTAGCTAAAAACCGTGGTGATTATTACATGATTTCGGCTACAATTTTGAAAAAATTGACCCGAAATATATTTCCTCAATTTTTATCCACAATACTCATAAAAAATATATAATTCAACGCGAAAAATATTGAAGTGCTTTTCACGCTTTTAATATCGTTTTTCATTTTTTTCTAAATTAATTTATAATTTAATCGAAACAAGATTTAGATACTCATAAAAACAAATCCTTAAATGTAACGTGGCTAAGATTTTATCAAAAGAATATAGATATTTCAAGGAGTCTTGGCGCCAAAAATCATGCAAAACTGAGCTGGGGCCCCGAAACAAGTTTTAGCAAAAAACCGTGATGGTTTGTACACACGATTTTGGCTAATATTTTGTAAAAAATGACCCGAAAAATTTTTCCTTGATTTTTGGATAAAATACTCATGAAATATATATAATATAACTCCAAAAAGAGTGGAGGACTTTTCATGCTTTTAAAATTATTTTTCATATTTTTTCTTAATATTATTTTTCCTTAAATGCAATGTGGCTGAGATTTAATTAAATAAATATGAATATCTCAAGGAGTCTTGGCACCAAAAACAATGCAAAACTGAGCCAGGGTCTTGGAACGCTTTTTTATACAAAAACTGTGATGGTTATTACACGATCCCGGCTAAAATTTTGTAAAAATTGACTCGAAAGATTTTTCCTCAATTTTTGGCTAAAATACTCATGAAAAATATATATTTCAACGTCAAAAAGATTGAAGGGCTTTTGACATTTCTAATTAAATCGATACAATATTCAAATGCTGGTAAAAACAAATCCTTAAATGCAGTGTGGCTTAGATTTTATTAGACGAATATAGATATTTCAAGATGTCTCGGTGCCAAGAATCATTCAAAACTGAGTCGGGGCACCGAAACGCGGTTTTAGCCAAAAACCGTGATGGAGTACACAATTTTGGCTAAAAGTTTGAAAAAAATGATCCGAAAATTTTTTCATCAACTTTTGGATAAAATAATTGTAAAGAATATATAATTTAACTCCAAAAATATTGGCGGAATTTGCACGCTTTCAATATTGGTTTTCATATTTTTTCTGAATTAATTTCTAATTAAATCGAAAAAAGATTCAGATCCTCGTAAAAACAAATTCCTAAATGCAATGTGCCTGAGATTTAATTAGATGAATATGGATATCTCAAGGAGTCTTGGCACCAAAAATCATGCAAAATTGAGCTGGGGCCTCGAAACGAGTTTTTAGGTAAAAACCGTGATGGTTTGTACACGATTTTGGCTAAAATTTTGTAAAAAATGACCCGAAAAAATTTTCCTTGATTTTTGGATAAAATACTCATGAAATATATATAATTTAACTCCAAAAAGATTGAAGGACTGTTCACACTTGTAATATTATTTTTCATATTTTTTCTTAATTCATTTCTAATTAAATCGAAACAAGATTCAGATGCTCGTAAAAACAAATTCTTAAGTGCAATGTGGCTGAGATTTGATTAAATAAATATGGATATCTCAAGGAGTCTTGGCACCAAAAATCATGCAAAACTGAGCCGGGTCCCCGAAACGAGTTTTTAGCAAAAAACCGTGATGGTTTGTACACACGATTTTTGCTAAAATTTTGTAAAAAATGACCCGAAAAATTTTTCCTTGATTTTTGGATAAAATACTCATGAAATATATATAATTTAACTCCAAAAAGATTGGAGGACCTTTGACGCTTTTAATATTATTTTTCTATGTTTTTTCTTAATTCATTTCTAATTAAATCGAAACAAGATTCAGATGCTCGTAAAAACAAATTCTTAAATGCAATGTGGCTGAGATTTGATTAGATAAATATGGATATCTCAAGGAGTCTTGGCACCAAAAACAATGCAAAACTGAGCCAGGGTCCCGGAACGCTTTTTTATCCAAAAACTGTGATGGTTATTACATGATCTCGGCTAAAATTTTGTAAAAATTGACTCGAAAAATTTTTCCTCAATTTTTGGCTAAAATACTCATGAAAAATATATATTTCAACGCCAAAAAGATTGAAGGGCTTTTGACATTTCTAAATAAATCGATACAAGATTCAAATGCTCGTAAAAACAAATCCTTAAATGCAGTGTGCCTTAGATTTTATTAGACGAATACAGATATTTTAAGGTGTCTCGGTGCCAAGAATCATGCAAAACTGAGTTGGGGCACCGAAACACGGTTTTAGCCAAAAAACCGTGATGGTTAGTACACGATTTTGGCTAAAATTTTGTAAAAAAATGACCCGAAAAATTTTTCCTTAATTTTTGGATAAAATACTCATGAAATTTATATAATTTAACTCCAAAAAGATTGGAGGACCTTTGACGCTTTTAATATTATTTTTCATGTTTTTTCTTAATTCATTTCTAATTAATTCGAAACAAGATTCAGATGCTCGTAAAAACAAATTCTTAAGTGCAATGTGACTGAGATTTGATTAGATAAATATGGATATCTCAAGTAGTCTTGGCATTAAAAATCATGCAAAACTGAGCCGGGGCCCCGAAATGAGTTTTTATCAAAAATAGACCTGGCAATTCGTGTTCTGACACGACACGACACGGCTGACACGAGATACATTTAGTCGTGTTCATGTTTGACTTATCGTGTCTCGTGTTTGAATCGTGTCGGACACGATTAAGATTATCGTGTTTCGTGTCCTAATTGTGTCAAGACACGATTAACACGTTTAAGACACGAGTGACACGCTTTGATTAACGGGTTAACACGAAAGACCTGTTACACGACACGTTAGACACGCCTAATTAAAACCCTTAAATAACCTATATTCTAAATTTCTAATATACCCAAATAATTATTATAAAAAATATACTCAATTAATTAATTTTACTCATATTTGTGTTAGCAACTTTGCTAGAATTGATATTCATATTTGTGGATAATTTATCTTTATGTTTTAAAATTAGACATTTATAGCTCTAATTATATATATATATATATATAGTTTAGTTAATTGAAATATTTGAAAAATAGTATCGTGTCAAACGTGTCGTGTCGTGTCAAGACACGTTACACGGCTTAATCGTGTCGTGTCGTGTCCCATGTACACGTTTATAAACATGTCTCGTGTTCGTGTTTGGATTTCGTGACACGATTAATAATCGTGTTGTGTTCGTGTCATGCCTAATATGTGTTTATACCCTATGTAAACACGACACGAAACACGACACGGAACACGGATTGCCAGGTCTAATCAAAAAACCGTGATGGTTTGTACACACGATTTTGGCTAAAATTTTATAAAAAATGACCCGAAAAATTTTTCCTTGATTTTTGGATAAAATACTCATGAAATATGTATAATTTAACTCCAAAAAGATTGGAGGACCTTTGACGCTTTTAATATTATTTTTCATGTTTTTTCTTAATTCATTTCTAATTAAATCGAAACAAGATTCAGATGCTCGTAAAAACAAATTCTTAAATGCAATGTGGCTGAGATTTGATTAGATAAATATGGATATCTCAAGTAATCTTGGCACCAAAAACAATGCAAAACTGAGCCAGGGTCCCGGAACACTTTTTTTATCCAAAAACTGTGATGGTTATTACACGATTCCGGCTAAAATTTTGTAAAAATTGACTTGAAAGATTTTTCCTCAATTTTTGGCTAAAATACTCATGAAAAATATATATTTCAACGCCAAAAAGATTGAAGGGCTTTTGACATTTCTAATTAAATCGACACAAGATTCAAATGCTCGTAAAAACAAATCCTTAAATGCAGTGTGGCTTAGATTTTATTAGACGAATACAGATATTTCAAGGTGTCTCGGTGAAAGAATCATGCAAAACTGAGTCGGGGCACCGAAACACGGTTTTAGCCAAAAACATGATGGTTAGTACACGATTTTGGCTAAAATTTTGTAAAAAGATGACTCGAGAAATTTTTCCTTGATTTTTGGATAAAATACTCATGAAATATATATAATTTAACTCCAAAAAGATTGGAGGACCTTTGACGCTTTTAATATTATTTTTCATGTTTTTTCTTAATTCATTTCTAATTAAATCGAAACAAGATTCAGATGCTCGTAAAAAAAATTCTTAAATGCAATGTGGCTGAGATTTGATTAGACAAATATGGATATCTCAAGGAGTCTTGGCACCAAAAATCATGCAAAACTGAGCCGGGGCCCCGAAATGAGTTTTTATCAAAAAACCGTGATGGTTTGTACACACGATTTTGGCTAAAATTCTGTAAAAAATGACCCGAAAAATTTTTCCTTGATTTTTGGATAAAATACTCATGAAATATATATAATTTAACTCCAAAAAGAGTGAAGAATTTTTCACGCTTTTAATATTATTTTTCATATTTTTCTTAATATTATTTTTTCTTAAATGCAATGTGGCTGAGATTTGATTAGATATATATAGATATTTCAAGGAGTCTTGGCACCAAAAACGATGCAAAACTGTGCCAGGGTCCTGGAACGTTTTTTTATCCAAAAACTGTGATGGTTATTTAACGATTCCGGCTAAAAATTTTGTAAAAATTGACTCGAAAGATTTTTTTTTTTCAATTTTTTGCTAAAATACTCATGAAAAATATATAATTCAACGCCAAAAAAGATTGAAGGGCTTTTGACGTTTCTAACATTGTTTTTCGTATTTTTCCGAATTAATTTCTAATTAAATCGAAACAAGATTCAGATGCTCGTAAAATCAAATCCTTAAATCCAATGTGGCTGAAATTTTGATTAGATGAATATCGATATTTCAAGAATTCTTGGCGCAAAAGATAATGCAAAACTAACCTGTGGCCCATAACGCATTTTTAGCCAAAAAACCTGTGATGGTACACGATTTCGGCTAATATTTTGCAAAAATTATCCCAAAATATTTTTCCTTGATTTTTAGCCACAATACTCATAATATATATATAATTCAACGCCAAAAAGATTGAAGGGTTTTTCACGCTTTTTATATCATTTTTCATATTTTTCCGAATTAATTTCTAATTAAATCGATACAAGATTCAAATGCTCGTAAAAACAAATCATTAAATGTAGTGTGGCTTAGATTTTATTAGACGAATATAGATATTTCAAGGAGTCTCGGTGCCAAGAATCATTCAAAACTGAGTCGGGGCACCAAAACGCGGTCTTAGCCAAAAAAACCGTGATGGTACACGATTTTAGCTAAAATTTTGTAAAAAAATGACCAGAAATTTTTTTTCTCAATTTTTGGATAAAATCATTATAAAAATATATAATTTAACTCCAAAAATATTGGAGGACTTTTCACGCTTTTAATATTGGTTTTCATATTTTTTCTGAATTAATTTCTAATTATATCGAAACAAGATTTAGATGCTCGTAAAAACAAATTCCTAAATGCAATGTGTCTGAGATTTAATTAGATGAATATGAATATCTCAAGGAGTCTTGGCACCAAAAATCATGCAAAACTGAGTCAAGGCCTCGAAACGCTTTTTTAGCCATAAGTTGTGATGGTTATTACACAATTTCGGCTAAAGTTTTGTAAAAATTGACCTGAAAGATATTTCCTCGATTTTTGGCTAAAATACTCATAAAAAAAATATTTCAACGCCAAAAAGATTGATGGGTTTTTTACTTTTCTAATATCATTTTTCCTATTTTTTCCGATTTAATTTCTAATTAAATCGAAACAAGATTCAGATTCTCGTAAAAACAAATCATTAAATCTAATGTGGCTGAGATTTGATTAGATGAATATGGATATTTCAAGGAGTCTCTGCGCCAAAAATCATGCAAAACTGACCTGGACCACAGAACGCGTTTTTAGCAACAAAAAAAAACAGTGATGGTATACGATTTCGACTAATATTTTGCAAAGATGGACCCAAAATATTTTTCCTCAATTTTTAGCCACAATACTCATAAAATATATATAATTCAACACCAAAAAGATTTAAGGGCTTTTCACGCTTCTAATATCGTTTTTCATATTTTTTTCCCGAATTAATTTTTAATTAAATCGAAACATCATCAGATGCTTGTAAGAACAATGGCTGGGATTTGGTTAGATGAATATGTATATTTCAAGGAGTCTCAATGCCAAAATGATGCAAAACTGAACCGAGTCCTGGAACGCGTTTTTAGCAAAAAAACCGTGATGATTATTACACGATTTTGGCTAAAATTTTGCAAAATTGATCCGAAAGATATTTCCTCAATTTTATCCACAATACTAATACAAAAAAAAATTCAACGCCAAAAAGATTGAAGGGCTTTTTACGCTTTTAATATCATTTTTAATTTTTTTTCTGAATTAATTTCTCATTAGATCGAAACAAGATTCAGATGCTCGTAAAAACAAATCCTTAAATGCAATGTGGCTAAGATTTTATCAGACAAATATAGATATTTCAAGGAGTCTTGGCGCCAAAAATCTTGCAAAACTTAGCCCGGGCCCCGAAAGGCGTTTTTAGCCAAAATTTTGGCTAAAATGACCCCAAAAAAATTTTCCTCAGTTTTTGGATAAAATACTCATACTATATATATATATATATATATTTAACTCCAAAAAGATTAGTGGACCTTTCACGTTTTTAATATTGTTTTTCATATTTTTTCTGAATTAATTTCTAAATAAATCAAAACAAGATTCAGATACTCGTAAAAACAAATTCTTTAATGCAATGTGGCTGATATTTGATTAGATGAATATGGATATCTCAAGGAGTTTTGTACCAAAAATCATGCAAAACTAAGTCAGGGCCCCGGAACGCTTTTTTAGCCAAAAACTGTGATGATTATTACACGTAAAATTTTGTAAAAATTGACCTGAAAGATAATTGTCTAGAATACTCATGAAATATATATATTTCAACACCAAAACAATTGATGGGCTTTTGAGTTTTGAGGTTTCTAATATCGTTTCTTCCTATTTTTTCCGAATTAATTTCTAATTAAATCGAAACAAGATTTTAGATGCTCGTAAAAAAAATTCCTTAAATCCAATGTGGCTGAGATTTGATTAGATGAATATAGATAATTCAAGTAGTTTTTGCGCCAAAAATGATGAAAAACTGATCTGGGGCCCAAAACGCGTTTTTAGCCAAAAATTGTGATAGTAGACGATTTCAGCTAATATTTTGCAAAAATTGACCCGAAATATTTTTCCTCAATTTTTAACCACAATACTCGTAAAGTATATATAATTGAACGCCAAAAATATTGAAGGACTTTTCACGCTTCTAATATCGTTTTTCCTATTTTTTCCGAATTAATTTCTAATTAAATCAAAATATGATCAGATGCTTGTAAAAATAATGGCTGGGAGTTGGTTAGATGAATATATATATATATATATATATATATATATATATTTCAAGGATTCTTGATGCCAAAATCATGCAAAACTGAACCGGCCCTAGAACGCGTTTTTAGTCAAAAACTGTGATGATTATTACACGATTTTTGGTAAAATTTTGCAAAAAATGACCCAAAGATATTTCCTCAATTTTTATCCACAATACTCATAAACATATATAATTTAACTTCAAAAAGATTGAAGGGCTTTTCACGTTTTTAATATCGTTTTCATATTTTTTTTCTGAATTAATTTCTAATTAAATCGAAACAAGATTCAGAAGCTTGTAAAAACAAATTCTTAAATGCAATGTGGCTAAGATTTTATTTGACAAATATAGATATTTCAAGGATTCTCGGCGCCAAAAATCATGCAAAACTGAACCGGGGCCCCGGAACGCGTTTTTAGCCAAAAACCATGAAGGTTAGTACACAATTTTGGCTAAAACTTGGTAAAAAAATGACCCGAAAATTTTTCCTCAATTTTTGGATAAAATACTCATAAAATATATATAATTTAACTCCAAAAAGATTGGAGGACTTTTCACGCTTTTAATATTGTTTTTCATATTTTTTTGAATTAATTTCTAATTAAATCGAAACAATATTCAGATGCTCGTAAAAACAAATTCTTAAATGCAATGTGGCTGAAATTTGATTAGATGAATATGGATAGCTCAAGGAGTCTTGGCACCAAAAATCATGCAAAATTGAGCCAGGGCCCCGAAACGCATTTTTAGCCAAAAACTATGATGATTATTACACGATTTGACTAAAAATTTATAAAAATTGACCCGAAAGATATTCTCTCAATTTTTGGCTAAAATACTCGTAAAAAATATATATTTCAACGCCAAAAAAATTGAAGAGCTTTTGACGTTTCTAATATTGTTTTCCCTATTTTTTTCGAATTAATTTCTAATTAAATCGAAATAAGATTCAGATGCTCGTAAAAACAAATCCTTAAATCCAATGTTGCTGAGATTTGATTAGATGAATGTGGTTATTTCAAGTAGTCTCGGAGCCAAAGATCATGCAAAAATGAGGCGGGTCCCCGGAACGCGTTTTAAGCCAAAAATCGTGATGGTTAGTTAGTACACGATTTCAGCTAAAATTTTGCAAAAATTGACACGAAAGATTTCTCTTTTTTTTTTTGGCTAAAATACTCATAAAAGTATATAATTCAATGCCAAAAAGATTGGAGGGATTTTCACCCTTTTAATATCGTATTCCTTATTTTTTTTCAAATTTAATTTCTAATTAAATTGAAACAAGATTCAAATGCTCGTAAAAACAAATTTTTAAATCCAATGTTGCAAAGATTTGGTTAGATGATTTAAAATATTAAACCAATTTTTTTTTTAAATTTTTTGGAAAGAATATTGAAACACTGTTTTGGAAAATCACCCAATTATAGTCGTGAGAAACTTGCCCAACGAAAGTAAACCAGCAATTTTTTTTCCTTGGCATAGGAAATTTTAATCTTGACAACCTCGGCATAAGACCAATTTTCTTAAACATGTAAAGTATTAAACTAATTTTTTTCCTTTATGCCGATAATTTATTTAAATTAAATAAATATAAATTATAAATAAAAAGTATTTCAAATAACTATGGGGAGTAAATTATTATAATTATATTTTGTATTTACAATATCTTTACATAATTAAAATTAAAAGTTTCATGACTATAAGTAATAATAGTATAATTACATATATTATAATCTAAAAATAATTCTTAGAAGTAAATTATTAACTACAATTATAGTGGATTACTAATATCTTTCCATAATTTAAAAAATGTAAATATTGGATTTACAATATCTTTCCACAATTAATAAAAAAGTTGAATCATCTAAAAAAAATAAAAAAGTTAAATGACTAAAAAGAATACTTATTAAAAACTATTATACTATGATACTAAGGGTATTTATGAAATTTCCCAATTAGAATTTTTGAGTTCGTGATTTTTTATATAGTAGTAAGATAGTAAGATAAGATAAGATATCCGGATTATTGTTTCATTAAATTAATAATGTGTCAATTGGTGACTAAATTTCTCAAATTTTAAGGACTTTTAATTTCCATTTTGGAAATAAACTTAAGTTGATGCATGCATGTTAGAAAACCTAGTTAGTTACTCTGGTTTGTTTGGTAAATAAGAACATTAGTAACTAAAAATGAAAGGCTAAATACTTAACCGGTTAAAAGTGCATAGCCCAATTTTGCAGCTGCCTTAATCCCATCATACCTGAGCTGATTTGAGGATAGAAATATGCTCTTCTCAGCAAAAACACAATTCCAAACAAATTTTGGTTGGTTTTCACCGAAAAACCCCACCTAAAAAGCTATATAATATAGGTACTTTTAAATTTGTATATAAAATGACTAGAAATCTTTTAAATACTTTATATTTCTTTTTTCAAATATTATCCTTTACACATTTCTCACAATAATTTCACTAAACACTTTCTAAAATGAACCACAATGCCATACCAACCTTTATTAAAAAGGAAGAAGTCTAATTCATATTGGCAAGTGTGTTAACATACGCAACAATCGTATAATTTTTGGAATTTTCAACTCACGAGTCGCAGGCTGTGGAAATACAGGCAGGAGCAAAACTGCCAATTTTTTATTAATAAATATATAACATTAACATGTCTATACATAATAAGATGGGGCAAAGCATAAAAAAAAAAAAAAAAAAAAGAAAGAGCGATATGCTACATTTTTTATACAGAGCTATGTACATGTTACATATATACAACATAATTACATATTTCTTCACTTCCATCACCAAAAGGGACACCACCTGTAGAAACAAAATCAATTGCAAATCAAAATTCAGTTAGGACAAGTTACTTAAGGAAACTAATTCATATTCATAAAGCATAAGATAACAAATCATCGGCAATTACTTGCAAGCAGAGATTAGTTTAGTTTAAGAGTTATTCGAAAAAACAAGTTTTGAAATAATAATGGGCAAGAAAAGAAATATAGCAGCATCATACCCAACATAGTTCTGGCATAAATTTTCATGTGATCTAGCTTGGTTGATTAACTTCTGAACTTGCACTTTAACGGATAAACCGTGTTCAACTTCTCGATTATCTCCCGACATTAAGGTGCTGTGGTCTATTGAATGTTGGGTAGAACAGGTAGGTGTTGAAGAGCATGAGGAAAAATCACGTCCAGTAAGTTTGTTACTCATACGAGCCATGACTACCACAGCACGCTCATTCAAAACCTCATTAGCATCCCCGAGTTGATTAACAGCCTACAGATTAGTAACACCCAAATTCTTTTGTCAGATCCATGTGAAATACCACAACTAGAAAAGACTTTTAAGACTAGTAATATCACAAAACCTGAAGAAGTTCCCTTTCACGAGCTCCCCGCTGAGGCTGAGCAAGCTCTTTACTTGGAGCAGTTTCTTCAGTGTTTACAACAGCAGGGACATGAGTGCTTGCAAACATTGACATTTGTGGGACTTCATTAAAATTGAATAGACGCCAATTAATGAGAGGATCATGAACGAATGCCTGAAGAATAGTTGAATTCAAAAGTCAGCTTCCTCCGTCATGTTATTATCATAAATTAGAACCACAGAAATTACTTTTGTAATAATTGACAAGTATAAACAAAAACCAGAGTACTTTTTTTAGTGAGGCATAAATGGAATACAAAAATAGATCATAGCCTCCTCTTACCAACTCTATTGCTGTTGTATATATTGTTTCTTTTCATTCTTTTAGTATCATTGTGTATAACAGAGGTTCCTCCAGTATGAGTAGTAATTAAAATTTCTTGTCCGTCAAAAGCTTTAATGAAGCATAAAGAGGAGAACGCAATTCAAATAATCATACCTCCATCATTGCCATAACACTATCCTTATTTGATCGGAGAACTTGCATCACATTTTCACATGTTGAACGGAAATTGCCCTCAATACCACTGACCTCCATAGCTTTGACAAGCATTCTAGTCAAACGGAAAGGAACCTAAATAAAGAATTTAATGCAACAGTCATTTAACAAATTGTAAGCCATAATTGTGTAAAGTGAGAAGCTGCAGCAACCCCAATAACAAAAATTAAGTGACTGGAACATGGGACATGCCTTTTCAGGGAACTTCTCCCGGTTCATAGAGGCTTCAAAACAGTCTCCAAAATCTATGTGCAAGATCTTTCCACTGCAAAACAGTGTCATGACCATGAAATACTTATAACTTAAATAAGAAACACACTTGTTTCTAGTAACTTTGATACCTATAACGGTGCAGCATGAGATTGCTTGGGTGACGATCACCTAAGCCAAGGAGGTAACCAACCTGAAATAAAGGACAATGTTCATCATCAACTCATATTAGATCTCTGAATTTGGACATAATCATCATTATATGTGTAATGCAATTTTCCTTATGACATTAAATATCTAATAAAAGCATTTACTTCCTAGATATGCTTAAATAAATAGTTGGACCAACAATCTCAGCCAAGAATCTCCAAATAAACTCATACGTTCATGGCCTTGAGATACCACTGTTTATTATTTGAAATAATTGCGCATAAAGAAGCTCCAGTCCTTTAAGCTATCATTCTTTTAATTTAACCTTCCTTTTTTATATAAGAAAAAAGAGAGAAAAAAAAAAGAAAAAGAAACTGTGTCATTGGTGTCATCTAGCACTTAAGCAGGCATAGAAGTCTTACAGCCAACTCTATCTGCATGGAGCTGAGATGTATTTGCATTAAAGTATCTTCATTTTTCCCAAAATGGAAAATTTTACCAAATAATCAAATAACTATTAAAAGGACGCAGAAACCAAAAATCCTAGATGACTTTTCCAGATGATACAAGGCCAATATGACTTCAAATGAGGTGTAATCCAATCTTTTAGCAATCAGTCAGCATACTAAGAAAATACTATAATTGCATTAACAATGCACCAAAATACAAGGTAACTGCATACCATGCTCATTACAGCTAAACTTCGGGTATAATTTGTCCTCCTCTCCAGCCACACCTCGGAAGTACGACTTTTCAACCAAAGAACCTAAGGCAAAGCCAGAGTAGTGCATGTTGATAGAAGTGAATCAATGTGGCAGGAAGAACAATAAAATAGAGAAGCATATTAAGAGTTAAGAGAACATACTCTGGCCAGATCATTTCCTTCAGTGTTTTGTAGAGCATATTCAAATACTTCCACTTTAGCGATGAGTGGTAGATGGTCATAATCAGGTGCAAAACTTAGCATATATTTGTGCTCCTGATTTAAGGTGATCTGAAACCATGAAGAAAATGGAAAGTTAATTGGAGATTCTATGCCATAAAGACACCAGCACATCTACAGTAGGGCTATAAGAATGAAAAGAAAGTATGAGATGAACTTCAACAGACCCTTCTGGCATCTCTGTACTCCCTTATGAGGTGGTGTAAGGTATCACAATTTGGGACCCATCCAATCAATCCACTGTTTGGAGATAGTGGTATAACAGAATATCGCTCAATAGACAGATCTTTCTCAGAAGTTTTTCTAGAGTTCTCCAGCAGAGTATTCACTAAGCCAAAAAGCTGACAGAATTTGACCATAAGAGTTATTAGCTCAGTAGATGATATAGTGTAAGACACAACAAATTATAGTTTTATTCAAGACAATAGGAGCAATATAAGCTTCCACCTTCCAGAGACTGGACCATAAATCATTAATCATCAACTTGCATGTACATAAAATACAAAATTGACAATGAAAAAGAAAGCGACTATTACCTGCATGACTCGTTCATCTTGGCGAAGGTCTTCATGTCCTTTTAGCAAGAAGGCATAATCTTCACCATCACTCCCATGAATAGTCAATTTTCGGGGGCGTTGTTTTGAAGTTATGACATCAAGTTGACGTGCAAATGATGCAATGGTTACCACTGGTGATTCTGAAATTAAAAGAACAATAAAATATGCATGTTTTCATTTTTAGTTTATGAAACTGAGGCATATACCAAGACATCTATGTGAAACAATTAAGCTTACCAGCACGATATGTCCCAGGGACTGCAAGCTCCAAATCACGGCAATCAACCAACTCAGGAGAAACAGACTGAAATACATACAGTTAAAAGTCAGTATAATTGCATCAATAAATTCAAAAGATACATAGACTTAGACTTACCTGCAGGTCCAGGGTTGTAAGACTTTGAAGTTGCTTGTCTATTCTCCTGAAAACATGATAATAGAGATCCCATGCCTGATCATGTGAAAAAGTAATTAGTAGAGACCACATACTTGTGTTGAGACCCAAATACAAACTGGAGAACATGGAATACCAATAAATTCTAATTAGTATCCCTATTTTATATACAAGAGTAACTTTAATAGATGAAGACTGTTAACTTTTAGGATGCATCCAACCTAAAACCAATTTGCAATAGTTAGAGAGGGCCATGTTATACTTATGTGCCCAGGATTCCACAAAATTAACGGGTGGGGATTTCCTTTTTTATCACATCTTAATAATAACCTTGAACAACAAGCCTACTTTGCCAACCACAAGTAGATGCAATGGTTTCTCCTACCAAAAATACCAGGTAGAAATGACTTGAAATCTCAGATATATCAAAAATCAAACATTTTATACCTGTGTAAGCTCGGCATCCTTTCCCGTTCTCTTATACTTCATGCAACATTCATAGGCTTGTGACAAGTCATGATGGTATGCCTGCAATATCAGGATAACCAATTCAATAACTGAACATAGAGACTAAAGATATCCTAAAAAGTATGGTGGATTCTGATATGACAGGATAAAACAGCTCATAGCACCAGAAGAGAGGACAACTAGGTAACAAGATAATATGATACTGATCAAGGTTCAAAGTTCAAACAAATGAAGAGAAACCTCTATGAATGCTCGCTCTTTTACAGTGGTATTGTCCCGCATAGCCCCTTCGTCAAGCATCTCATGTAATGGCTCCAAGACTTTCAGCATCCCTTCAATGTTATGCTCACCAAAGTAAAGTCGACTAGCTTCTTCTAGTCCCTCATGCCACAGCTCATGCCAAAGTATTGCAACCCTGATCAGTTCCTTTGAAACCAATTGTGCCTGAATGTAGGTGAAATCTACTTAGAAAACAAACAGCTCAGGGGAATAAATAAAAGAAATTAAAACATAAATTCTTATAGATTATTCGACCTGATCCACAAGTGCACCACTGTGCTGACGCACTTTATCAACCACTTCTTGAGCTGCTGCTTTGCGCAAATTGCTTATGGATTTACACGCAACAAGAAGAGGGTACATAAGAGCCTGTGACAAGAATTAAATCAGTCTAGCAAATGAGGAAAAAAAAAAAAAAGAAGAAGAAAGAAAGAAAACAATTTGTATTGGTCAGCTACAACACCGGAGCTCCATTTCTCAGCACTCAGTTTCTTGCATTATACATGAAACAAAAATTGACACAGTTACGTCAATATAGATTGAACTCAAGTGAAGAGTAGAATTCTGGGTGAACTGCAAAAAACCTCTGAGGTTTTCACATGAGATCACATTGCCCACATAACTTTGGGTGAGCTTGCTAAAACTTATCTTGCTCCAAGGATTTAAACAGAGATGCTAATTTTCATTATTCATTCGAAGTCCCAATTGTAATACCTTCCATCCTAAACTATATCCATCAAATTGAGCCCAACTATGACTAGTAAGACATTGCTGTTCAAATCCTAAACTAAACTAGTAAGACATTGCTGCTGCTGCCGTTGGAAAGAGTGCGTTTGAAAAATTCTGTCAGATATCATCGTGAAAAAGTGTGATTTAAGATATTTGAGTGTTTGGTATTACTAAAAGATACATATTAAAATGTCTAAGAAATACATCGAAAAAAATTTCTAGTCATTCTCCACCCAAACAGTAATTTGAAACTGCAAAGCACCTAAAACTTGACTTTTGTGGTTAGGTGGAATTCTGCTGCCAAAATAAGCACAAACTATTGGCTGTTTGGGATCGAGGTGGCAGCCAAAGCTGCTTTTTGAGAAACAACCTCAATATCAAACTAGCTCTAAAATTGGTTGTTATTTCTGAATGAGGGGTGGAATAAAACTCAAAAACTGGAAGAATGGCATTTTTAGTAGATCTAATAACAGTCTCAGACTGACAAGAATTAACTAATGTTGCAAAGTGACTAGGCTAGGTCAGCAAGTAAAATAACGAGACCCTAAATGGATGTTAAGGACTTTATAGTATCATAGGTGAACATGAAAAACTCCCTTTAGCAAATCTATCGTAGTTTAGAGGGCAATAGGAAAAGGGCTTAGTTTGTTAAATTTGTTTTTCCTTTTGGTGATCCTTGTCCTTGACACAATTTCATAATTCCATACACAGACTCTTGTTTTTATTACTTACAAGTTACAACACATTCTGCATCCTTTAAAATTGCACCATAAATACTCCCTCAAAATATTTATCAATTTTAGCTCTCATTATTCGCACTTTTCTATTCAACAACTATAACTCCCCAATTCTGCCACACAGCATCGTTCCCCTTGTTTTGCATCCTAACATATTCTTTCATCCTCTTATCCACAAGCATGTGAACAGTTAGCCACATTGCCCAAACTAAATCACCTGCAACGCTTGATGCACTTTGGCATATTATACAAATACCACATTCTCACACCTACACTACACATCAGTGCAAATAATTGCCCCCTCTCAAATTCAAGTCATTATACGCAGCATTCTCACCCCATAGACACAATTCCCCATGAAAACAAGTCTCACCTACAGCTTCCCAAAATACATATCACTTGAAGCGTACATAAATGCAAGTTAAAAGCTCTTGGACTATCAAATAGTAAGGTAAACACAAGAAAAGAGGTAGCGAGATTCCAAAAGTGTTCATAGTACCTCCATTAATGCTTAGCTAAGATAAAATAGATAGAAATAATCAAAGGCAAACCTGGGGATGACTTTGTCCAATTCGGACCAACAGTGACTGTATGAGTTCTCTCACGGCATGATTATTTGAGTGTATCCTAGCGATTATTTGAGGTAAAACAACCAGCCATGTGTTGATATTAACATGGGCAAATCCTGTCTGTAAGGCCATTTGAACTTCTGCAGTAGCTCCATGGTTAAACCACAAGGTAAGAAGGCGGAGTATATCCTGAAAAATGCAGATTTAATGAGTAACACTTGAAAGCCTCAATAAAATTTATGGGTCAGCGTGCAAGGAACACAGATAGAAAGAAATATATGACCTGCCATCATAAAAGAATTTGTTCTCAAGCCTAAAAAAATGATATTCTGTATTATTAATTGCAGTTTATGATGTACCTGTAGACTGTCATCAACACCTTTTGAATTTGCTCCGCATGCTATTGAATGAAAATATCCAGTGACAGCAGCAACAACAAACTGAGAGGCAAAACTTGGAAAGCCTCTTAGAGTATAATGGGACATGACAGCTGTATTAAATAAAGCCCATGCATGCCATGCTTTTGCCCATTTTGTTGCGCACTGAGTGGCATTCCTAAAGGCCGATAGGATCTCTACAGAAAGATGACCATTTAAGAAGAAAAAGAATGATTAGTACTTGACTATTATTAGGTTCAGTACTATAAAGAACTTTGATTCCTCTTTCTTTCTGTTGGTCTAATACCAAAGTAAACTGATCAAATATTGGAAGATATGGGAGCATACCACCTGCAATTTTCTTACTACAATTATTAATCACAATCTAGTTGTACAGTTGACTCCTACATAATGCTTTAATGTGATTGGACAATTGCAGAATTGCAGGAAAAAGAACTGCAGGTGAAATCCTCACAGAAAACATACAGTAAATGAAGAAATTATGAAGTTATTAATAATTGCTACCTTGTATAGAATCATCATCCAATCCAGGTGAGAGTGTCCACTGCCAAGCTCCAAGTTTCAGATACACACGGGCAACGAGCGGAACATTGGTGCTTGTACCACTCATCGAAGCAGTTGATTGGATAGTTTGAATATTTGGGGAGCTTGAAAGCTCTCTAGCCAAAACCTGTGACAGTGATTTGTTAATTATGTTGACTACAAAAAAATTCAACTCAGAAATGAATAGTAGCGAATGGTAGCAGAAAGGTCTACTTATTTTTGTAGATATGCCTGAAAGGCTAGAAGAAAGTTAAGTGCACATAGTGGAAATGGATGTACCTGCAGTCTGGCAAATGCTTCCTTCCGCTTAAGATCATCGCCAAGTGACCATTGGTATTTCAAGTAAGCCAGCATTACTTGGGGAGGCCCATGATATCTTACATTTTCAGGAGAAGCTTCCGGATCGTACTGCATACCATTAAAAACACATTCAAAGTAAGAAAACGAAGATGGTTTACATTCTGGCAGCGTAAAAGGCATTACAAACCTGCAACAGCTTAATTAAGGTAGACTTAGCCTGACTAATCCGTCCACTCTGCCGACAAAGAGAAGCAAACTTGAGCCAGGTTTCAATGTCTTCTGTTGGAGGTAACACGAGAGCTCTCACAGCCAAAAGTACTTGCCAAACCTGCAATATTAGACTTATATTATACAAAATCCAACTCACAAGCATGATAAGCATGCAAAAACGGTGAATGTGTTTGCTTCGTTTACTACTACATAATTTATGCATACATACAGGTACCAAACACAACAAATAATTCCCTAAAACCCCTCGCTCCACTGTCTAACAGTTTTATTTCATGTCAGAAACTTCAGCAACAATAGCATTCTTACTTTTTTTTTTTGGGTCAAACATTCTTACTTTAAAACTAAGGATCATAAAGGCCAAACTAGTCTATTTGAGATATTCCAGACCAACTAAAGTTTGGGCAGAACATCTACCATTCTTCATCAGAGTGTTTCCATCAAATATGAACAACCAACCACGAAAAATGATAAAGTTATGGCGATTTGGCCATTCTCTTCCATTTCAATAAACTTTCCAATAATTTTTAACTAGATACCTCGGTTGGAACCCCACAACTTTTCCACATTCTAAATACTTAATCCAAGATATTTGGCAACTCACTATCAATGTTGCTGGTCTACATTGTAGCTCTTAGATAAACTATCTTCTTCCTTTCAATAGCCTCTTGGTCACTAGACAAAATATTACAAAGCCTGTTTGGTAGAAAATTGTGAATCCTAGAACTGAAATTTGAACTACTAAATCTTCTGTGTCAACTTTTGCAGTCAGGAATAATCATTTGTCGAAGAAAGTTATGGACAAAAAACAGTAATGCTACAGTAAGAATGAAGGAAGACTGGAGGGAGGTTAACAAAGACGGTTTTCCAACTTCACTTTTCTGGTAACAAATTTTATGAAAAGGATTCAAAAACTGAACAATTAAATTAGACTTATAGCAAAGCATGAAGATCTAACATGAATGAGGAAATTAAGGAACAGCCAATAGGAAAATGCAGCAGTTATAATAATTGAAAAATGAAAGACAGAAAAGGTTCCTTTCTTTCAATTCAATCCCACCATCTATGACTTCAAAATATTTGCTATAGACAACTTTACAGTGTATGCTTTAGTAATATGCAATACCTCGTACACTTTGTCAAAGTAAACAATTTACCTCAACATTACGCTTTGCTCCTTGTATCCGCTTGGTCCACATATTCCGAATTAGAGCCCGCCGCCCTTCGGCAACTGTATTTCCCACAGGAAGAGTGCAGTAATCTATGACCTACAATAAATAATGATTTCCCCTGAGTATCATACTTCACTGAAAATAAGATCTAAAAAGCAGCAAGTTAAAACTAAAATATATGTAGAATGAACCTCTTCTAGCTCTGAAAGCTGCTGAACACGGACCATATTGCTGTAAGCACGCTCGTAACTTTCCAAAACCTAAGAAAACTTGGGCATTTAGAAATCATGATAGCCAAAAAGTAAATACTTCATTTAAACTTCAAAACCAGAAATCACAAGGTATCTTTCAAGGTACCAATAGGAAAATCAACTATTATTAGATTTAGCACCCCACTCCCTGAACTTCAACATAAAGCTTAAAAAGTCTCATAATTTTATGGGAACTAAGTAGATTTCATATTATAAATTTTAAGCAGCAAATGAGTCTTACAAGTTATGAAAGTCATTGCCATTTCAAAAAAGTCAGAGAAGCAAATGCCCGATGTTCTTTTGCTTTTATGTTTTAATCCAAGTACCCACACAACAGAAAAACCAGGAAAAGTTGGGGGAAAAGGATGGGGGTAGGACAAAGGGGGTTCTAAGGAGACCAAACCAGTTCTTTACTTTCCCCTTAACTTTTCAGGAAGCAGGAGGGTGCACGAGTTGCAAAGACTAGGAATAAGAGACAACATTTCAAAAGGAAGGCAGAGCTAAGTCCAAAATAATGGTGAGTATGTTTTAGAAACTGAAGAGTAGCAAGATTAACTAGCATAAAAATTAAAGAAAAGATGCTGAAGAAAATCTTGCAAATAGTACCTTGGAAAAACAAAAAGCAGTTCAAGAAATTGAAGCAGTTAAGAAACTAACCAAAGCAGCAAGCTCTGTTGCTAGGCATTTTCTAGCTCTCTCAACATACTCGCGTGCCTCATCATACTGAGAAATGTAAGCAGAAGTAAATGATGGTTAACACATAAGATAAAAAAAAGGAAGGAGTAAGATTATAGGCTAGAAAAAGAACCTTTCCCTTCCGCACTAACAGCACAGCTCTGAAGAATGTTCCATTACTGCTTCCATCGCCACTCGCAGCAGTGTTCCCTAAACCCCGAAGTTTGGTTTCATCACCATCATCCAATCGAGACACATACTCAGCCATTTGATCCCATTCTCCCATATTCCACGCAGCATTTGCAGCCTACATTGATAAATTCATGAAGTTAAGAAAGCATATACAGAAAAAGTTGACATCTACAACAGCAGAAGCAACTAACCATAGGAGCCATTTCCAGTCGAGCAGAGGGCTCTGCTGGAGTCCAATACTCTTTGCACAAGTTGTTAAGCTCTTCCCATCGAGCCAGCGCGGCAAGGCATCGCATCCGTCCTACAAGACGCACACCACATTAAAGCATTTAAAGAAACCAACGTATAATAATATAGAGCAAACTATCTTTCTAAGCCCAAACTACTGTGAGGCAGAACAAGAATAAGTGAAAAAATCCTACTTTTGCAAACAAAAGCAGATAGATATTGATGATTTAATGTATAACTGGAACCTACTTTTGCAAGCATAAACACAAATAGGTATTGCAATCTGTAGAGAAGTTCAAGAGATTCACTTTATTCCGATAGATATAGTAATCAGGAACATGTAAATACTAAAGAGGAAGAACAGAATCAGCAATAAAATGAGACAGCATGCTGAAGTTAATACCTAGGGTAGCTTCTAGATTAAGATGCGGGAGCAGTACTTGATTGGCTTTGGCAGTGTATGCCTTGAGAGCATCATCCCATCTCTGCAATTTCTCATACCTAATAAATGCAAACATTTGTAAATGTCTCCAATTTGACATGCCTAAAGATTTCAGAAAGACAGAATTTCATACAGAACTCCAGGATATGACGAAAGTCAAGCAGAAAAAGCACAGCAATATAGAAGCTCTCCTTAGTCACATTAAGTAATAGAAAAATGAAATGTTTAATACCATGACTCCTTCAGCTGAACATCCAGATTTTGTTGGGCATAGGTCAATATTCCAACAGCCGCCTAAAAAGGATTTTTAAGAAAATACAAATCACAACCTGCTTCAAAGAGATAAAATTTTTGGGAGAGAAGGGGAGACTACAGTGATCAGGTAGTTGACATATACATCTTTATTTACCTCATGCTGGTGTAACTGATTATTTATGTGTATTAGAGCTTCAACTACAGCAACAGGGTTGGCATCCATCTTCTTTGAGTGGGCACCTTCAAATTCCATTTCTTTGTAATGTAAAGCCTTAGCAAAAGCTCGACACTGATTTATGACACATGAAAGTTGATAAATCCTTCACTGTAGCAAATAACAATAAAATGAAATATTGCAAAAATGTTTTTCTCAAGGAAAGCAGACCTTTTCAGCAAGCGCACCAAGCAGACGGATGTCTATAGGAAGGGGTCTTTCATCATGTTCCATGAATTCCGCCTGCAATGATCACATATATTTTTAGAACAAAAGATACGCATTACAATCTCTTTCGTATGCGCACTATCCAGACTGCCCCAACAAAAGAGTTCTGCGAGTCATAGTTGATTAACTTGCTTGCAGCAAAGGGGTTCTTTTATAATAAGACCCCTTAAATGTTTTCATCTCAATTTCATTTTGTCATATGCATTCTAATAGTGCTTGTGGCAGTCTATAATGCCAACTATTTAAACTCTGGATTGGTCAAAAGAACTAAAAGTGACAAATGCAACCAATAATATTATATGCATATCACGATGGCATCTATAAACTGAACCTAATAAAGCATAGTATTACCATCGGATAATGGACAAAAATAATATCATGCTTGCATATAATAGCTCATATTTAAAAGATAATGCATCTTACTAGCTTATATTACAAATACAACAAAAGCAACACGCAACAAGGGAGTTGGCTCAAGGAACATACCAAGTTCAAAAGAGTAGCCAAAATTTCAGGAGGGATATTTGGAGAAGAAAATGCCATCTCCAAACTTCGAACTAACTGCCTCTGACTAGACTCGTTCAGTTGAGACCAACAGCTAACAAAACCAGCAGCAAACAACTCACGCCCAACAAAAGGCTGCAAAGGAAGCAGATCAGAAACCTAACTCCAAAAGCAAGGATATAATACAAACATAGACCAGTAAATGTACCTGTAATTGTGCAAGCCGAGCACAGGTTCTTAATGCTGGAGAAGGAGATTCTTTCAAAAGTTCAATGCTAAAATGCCTCATCCATTCTGCCCAATCTTCTTTTGTACTGCGCTGGGAAGCCTCTCCAGCAGTGCGTAACCGACCATCATTGACCTATACTCAAATACATTTACATCAAAAGAGGCCTCTAGACCACAAGGAAAATAAAGAAACAGAAGATAAAATCCAGTGTGACTTCAAAAGCACAATTCCCATCAGTACAGAGTACAAGATAACTGAGAGAAAAGAGCTTTGTGTGGGCAGAAAGCATACATCATAGAGAAACTACACAAAATTAAGAACGATATACAAATTGTCAGCCTCCACACCCCCACATTGAGCCAACAAGTGAAAAAATGTGCAATAACAACTTAAAGCCATTAGTTAAAAACTGCTCAGAGAAGAACATAACATGTTCAACAATAATGCCACGTGACTGCTAAAAATAAATTGTCTAAATTTGAAATCATAACAATCAAAGCAAAACAAGCAAATGAAGTAGCAAAATCTAGGGTTAACCGACTCTCCAAATAAGTTGTAGAACTCTATAGTTTGTTTTAGAAAAACCCAATCTTTTATGCACATGGCAGATGCTTACCTATAGGGCCAATTTTATCACCTACTGCATTAAATTAAACTCCGTATAACATTTTATTAAAGAAATAAGTCAATCACACACTTATCTCAATCCAACTCTTCCACATAAACTAGAAATTTCCCACACTTCGTTGCAGGATAATTTTTTAATGAGTCAATATTTTAAACCTTTTTTAATACATTTCAGGACACATTAATAGAAATCAAATCAGATTTTATTACAAATCAAAGTTTTGTCGAAAAGTACAACTAATGTTACAGGATCTTTTAATTTCTCAAAATGTAGAAACATAGGAAAATTAATTTCTCTTTGATTTACCTAACTGTTTAATGCTTACAAGTTACAACATATACCATATTAAATGGATATTGAACAAGTTTTAAATGATATGTAGAGAAGATGATCTCCAAACTTCCTCTTCAAGCCAAAGCTAGCATATTATTTCTACTCTTTAAATGTTTAGGAGTATTGATATAAATAAGCTCTGCAGATAAACAACTAACGTAAAAAATCTCAGCATACAATTAAGAAAGGACAATACCTGGTGTCCTCTAGTATGTCTTTGTAAATCACTTCCATCTTCATAAGGATCATTATCCATATCATTCAATGGGTCACTAACAACCTCCACTGGAAGCCGCCGACTTAATCTTTGAGCTGCCGTGCTCCCCGCAATTAATGGCTCACGTCTTCGCAAACGGCCTTCAATTTCCTCAAATTCTTTATGCTGAAAAAATATATAAACCTCTATATCAAATTTTATATAGGAAAAAGATAAGGGAGCAGAGGACGAGTATTCCATGCAAAAACTAATGAAAAGCTAAGAAGCAATACTCGCAAGCGATGTCTCAACAAAAGTCTGTGTATTGATGGGATAAAAATAGTGAAGTCTTCTCCAAGGGCATGTGCCAGACAGCAAAGAGCATCAACAGCATCCTTACGGAGCTCATCATTTTTCCTGCAAATTAAAATTCTTTTATTAGTACATACACGTTGCAAGGTGCTTCCATCAAGCCTCCTTTGATGCTCACCCATAGTTTCAATCCATTAGAACCATTCGTCATTCGTGACCATTGATTCATCCCACTAATGTTTGAAATAAATTACTTGGCTCATAGATATAGTTGCTTTCCAAACAAACTATTAAAAACATTTACAATGATAATAAAAGTGCTTATACTAAAATTTTCTTGCCTGAACTGAACTTGTCAGTTGATTTTATACTATATTATCATAGACAATCAACTACTGTTTCTTAATTATTTCAGGAAAACCTGAAGGCAAATTTGAAGCAAATTATTTCAAACAATTACCACAATGCTCACAGGAAACACTCTATTTTGCCTCCAAAAGGGAATACATCCTATAAACACATCTAGATTTGGAATGATGCATGCAGACTTCCTCCTGATCGAAGGCAAAGTGATAGATAAAAACAGCAAATGTTCAGTCAAAATACCTGGGAGGTCCATCTACTTACACGAAAAACTCATTTTGGTCCCTCTACCAAAAAAAAACTGTCAATTGAATCCCTCTACTTGCAAGATTGTGTCAATTGAGTCCAATCGCTCAGAGTCATCAACCTGCTGACATGTCTATTTAAGTGTTGACATGGCATGAAATGTGGGGCCCACCATGATTTTTCAGAATTTTCTTTTAGAATTTAAAAAAATAAAAGAATATTTTCACTAATTTTCCTGTGCGGCCCACCATTTTTGTCATTACTAATATATAATTACTCTCTTTTACAAAAACACAATTTTACTCTCTCTCTTCATCTTTTGGATCAAAATCCTTGAAAAATACAAAAATATTATGAAATATGAACATGCTAAAGCAGGATTTTGAAATTGAAAAATTGATGGATGTGTTTTATTTTTGGCCATCAATTGACAGATGTGTTCGATCAGAGATGGTGTTTTTTCAAGTAAAAAAAAGTGGTGTTTTCCCCTTTTTAATTTATTTTTTCTTTTTTTGAAAAATGAATTTTTCTTTTTTTTTGAATATATAAATTACACGTGTCATCAGATAACATGACACGTCAACATGACTTAACGGCCCCAATTCGACCCGTTAGCAATTTTACACAATTGACACAATCGGTCATGTAGAGGGACTAAATTGACGGTTTTTTTGGTAGAGGGACCAAATTGAGGTTTTCACCTAAGTAGAGGGACCTGCCGGGTATTTTGACCATAAATTTTCTATATGCATACTGTACGAATAGACAACTCACCCATCTAAAACTAGCTTCAAGTGATGCACAAGAGAAGATATGTGACCTGTGACCTGATTTGAGAACGAAAACACAAATAGAATGAAAGGGTCAGTAGAGGAGAAAGGGAAGAGACGATTAATAATGAAAGAATTGAATAACTAATTCTTAAAATGCTTGCAGCCACCTGAACACGCGGAATCAATCTAGTCAAAGTTTTGATAGCAGCACGTCTTATCTCCACAGAAGCATCCACTTTAAACAATCGAATAAGGGCCGGAAGAAGCAGATGCATATGTTCATCCAATGTCCCTATATATGTTATCAGAGTAAGAAATCCCCCCAAATCTAGTCATTTAAAGATGTGTAAAGATATACATTTATAGCAGCAAAACAAAAAATTTCAGTTCCCCAAACTACAAATTGAGTTTGGAAACATTGGAAAATTCAGGCCAAAAACAACATATAGAAAATATAAGCCGCATATAGAAGATCATTATTTAAAAAAGAAAAAATGAAAATTTTTTGCACTTTCACAGCCGATATAACTTGTAAACTACTTTAGAGTTTTATCAAACATATTCAAGATAGATATTCTTCTTTCAACACCTTGAACTCAAACATGGGTAGGTCAATTATTTCCTAGTTTTCCAGTATATTTGGAGGAGAGTCAGACATCCATACTCATTTCAACAGAATATGTGTCAGACACAGGTAACTTGGGGCAATTAGAGTGTCAATGTAATGTAGCACTCAAGTTCCAGAAATGAAGAGTACTAACCACCAAACACTTCCAGGGTATGGAGAATGTCAAGAACATAGATGTAATCATTGCACCGTTCAGCATCACTCAAAACTTGAATGCAACATGGAAGAATAGCAGGAAGATACTTTCGGAATTCATCATTGAGAGCTAAGCAAAGCTGCTCAACTAGATGTAGTACCTAGCAAGAAAATTTGGAAGAGTTTAAAAAATACAATCATGGCAAAAGAATGCAACTGCACATAATTTGCACCTGCAGATTAGAAACATACCGGAAAACCACGTGAAGGGCGATTACTAGCTGGCAGGCTAAATGATGACCATAATTCAGAGATTAAAGAAAGCAGCTCCGGCAAATATTTACGAATATGCTGAGTAGCACATTAAAACCCACAATCAAATGCCAGAAGGAAGCCAATTCCAGTTACATGCATCAAACTTTTAAGACGTAGAAATATACCTGACGCACGATTGATACAAGAGTACCCAGCTTCCATGTTATAAAATCCTTCAGATGATCATCACATGTACGAACAATCTGAAAGAGATCAGGCAAGACCTACAGAGAGAAAAGGAACAGCCCACAATTAAGTAAATCAATCTACAAAATAGACCAGCACAACAAGAAAAACTCAGCTAAAAAACTAATAAACAAACCTTTGGCAAGTATGGAACACAAGCCAGACCCATTGACTAACCTCGCAAGAAAATAGACGAAATGATAAGAATGTTACAAATTATGAACTTCTTGAGTAATAGATAAATATGAAATATTCAAGTGCAACCATCAAAAGTACACACGCACACACAAACATCCACATAGTGAGCATACCTTGAATATGAACATGAGAGATCCAACCACCTTTTGGTGGTAACTGGCAAGTGAAGGATCCCTAAGAATTCGCATGAGAGAATTTATAGCAACCTGGGTTCAGTTATTTGCAAAAAATTAAAAAAGTTCAACCAGAAATAGACTAAAAATGTCAAACGAGAAGAGGAAATCAGGTTGGGCACTACAGTGGAGTAATAATCCTCAGATGTCGCAAATGATGGCCAAAGGTCCATGGGTAGTTCATCCATTGATGATGGAATATGTTGGCCTGAATCACTGGCAGCACGGGTGACATCACCATGTGATCCAGACAGGCTTTGCTGATTTCTTTTATGAGCATGTGGATCCAAAGCACCCATGATACCAAGAACCTGGGGAAGAAACCCGAAGTGAGCTCAGAATCACACAAGAGCTAAACTGTATAACTACATGCAGTAGTACAAAAGCAATTACCTTTAGTACTTCTCGTCTGGTAGACCAAACTAACTCACCATTCAGCAATTTCAAAAGTAACCCAAGTAGTTGTGGGTATTCATTGTATGGTGCTATGACATACCTGTAAAACCATACAGAAAAGACCATGAAAAATCCGAAATAGCCTTAAAGAATGTGGATTAGCCAAAAGTTCCTATGATAATTCTATTTACCAGCATCAAGTAATAAGATGGAAATTGTTGAATTTTAACCTTAAGAATTACATGGCATGAAAGATGCTGTAGAGAATAAAGGGAGAATGAAACCATCAAAATGACAAAATACTACTTTTGAAAACAATAGCATCTAGATTTTCCTTTGTTGGTCACTCTCTTAGCAACTTCCTACAAAGAAAGTAACACCTTGTCTCCTTCAATTTCTACCTCATCAATTTCATCAAGAGTCTTTTTCTATATGTGCAAAATTCCCAAATCAGTAGAATTGACAACATATCTGAAATGCGAACGGCGAAGCAAAAACTGAGGCAGTTGCACCTAATAGGAAAATTATCACTTACATGTCTAGTCAATATCTTAAGTATGTATCTAAGAAATACACCCCAATGCTCCCTGATGCTAAGATTAAAGAAAGAGCTACTATGTAGGAAGAATTACAGTGGAAATTGTGTTCTAAGATTTCCCTATGAATTGCATAGGGAATGCATGACTTAGCTAAGACAATAATTCCCATTCCTTTTTTCTATTACTTGGTGTTATGTCTATGTGCTAGGCCATGCAACATCGCTTGGGCATCAGAATAGTACTGAGGCAAACAGCTTGAAAATAATATGCCAATGTTCTGTGATCATATGCAGTATGCATCAAACATGAGTTTTCTAGCATATCTTGTAATCAATGAAGTAGATATTGATCGTAGAATACAAATAAGTCACAAGGATAATCAACACTGTAATTGCCTGTAAGACTAGGAAAAAACTAGATCTTTTTCAAGAATCTTCTAAAAAAAGGCATAAACCTGCATGCTTCTATCTTAAGCTGCCATGTTGAGCTCTTAAAAATAACAGAAAACTTATGGTAAGACCATGCCACACTCATAGAGAAGACATTTGACATAAAATGCCTAAGTCTTTTGATGCATGTTCCAAAAGGGGTAGCCACTGGGTTGAAAGGTTATAATCGTGTGTATTAAGGAAATAATAGATTTCATCTTACACTCAAACCAGATAAATGCGTACACCTCCATGCTTCTATCTTAAGCTGCCATGTTGAGCTCTTACAAATAACAGAGAACTTATGGTAAGACCATGCCACCTCATAGAGAAGACATTTGACATAAAATGCCTAAGTCTTTTGATGCATGTTCCAAAAGGGGTAGCCACTGGGTTGAGAGGTTATAATCGTGTGTATTAAGGAAATAATAGATTTCATCTTACACTCAAACCAGATAAATGCGTACACCTCCATGCTTCTATCTTAAGCTGCCATGTTGAGCACTCACAAATAACAGAGAACTTATGGTAAGACCATGCCACCTCATAGAGAAGACATTTGACATAAAATGCCTGAGTCTTTTGATGCATGTTCCACAAGGGGTAGCCACTGGTTTGAAAGGTTATACTCGTGTGTATTAAGAAAATAATAGATTTCATCTTACACTCAAACCAGATAAAGAACAATCATAATCATCATGCAGACTGCAAAGCAACATAACATGTTCTACATACCCAGTGCTCTGTACAACTTGGCCAAGTGTAGCAACAGCTACTTCACGTTTAGTTACAGCTGCCCCATCCAATAATGCTTCAACAATTAACGGCATAAGTTCCGGTATATATTCCCTCATTGCAAAACCACCCTAAAAAAAGTCACCACCCATAAGATAACATAAGAGAACATGTTGCACATGAGAATTCAAAACAATTTATAAATTTATTATTTATGAATACACAATGTTGTTTTTTAAGGTCTTTTCATCTTTATACAAGAATGGTCTAACATGTAAAAGAAAAGAAACAGAAGTTTACACACCACTCTAGCAAGATCTCCAACAGTTACAAGAACTCCACTGATAATACCATTATTGGCATTGACTCCAGTGCCCTCAAGTAGTCGTGCCACAAGTGCCTGAAAGATTAAATATCCAATGTCAAAAGATAACGTCACAAAAAAGGAAAATAAACAACCCGCACCACCCATTTAAAAAAACAAGAGAGAGAGAGAGAGAGAGAGAGAGAGAGAGAGAGAGAGAGAAGAGCAAAGTGGAATGCAAAGAACTAAGTAAAACCAAATAACAAATCAAACCTTGTGCACTGGAGCAATGTATGGGAGTATAAGTCGTTCACAGTTGCGAATTAAACAACCAAGCAACTTTGCACTCTCTTCTCTGCATTTATTATCTGCACTGCTGACGGTGCAACAGAAGTCAATACTTGACACTGCATAAAAACTGCATATAGAGGACAGAAGTTCTTATTTTTTACCTTTGCCCTAAATATGTCAATAGCTGTATGAGATGACGACGAAGTGCGGGAAGAACATATGCAGGATTTTTCTCTGATAATCTCCCAGCCACTGAGATAGCATATTCTCGCACATCAAAATCCTATAGCAATAAAAACATTCTCTATTTACAAAAGTGCCACTGAAAGTAATTCAAAAACTGTAATGGAAAGAATAGCAATTCAGCACATTGTCAGTGCTACTGGCTATTCAAGATTAGAACACCCCCCCCCCCCACCCCACCCCTACCAACAATAACAACTAACTAGATGAGACTATGGTCTATGCAATATGCATCTTGGAATGAAATGGGAAAGAGGGGAGGGGGTGGAGGGTTATTGGTGATTAAACTGGAGGGGCTGCTAGCAAATTTTCTTCACTTACGGCAAATCCCCATTTTTCAATTTTGAACAAGAGAATTCATACTCTTATAAATTTTCTAAATTCTCATTTAAACAACATTGCCCCAGTCCCACAAAGCATCATAGTACCCCATCCTTATATTGTAGACTAGACATTAACTATCAAGAATGTGAAATGTTGAAATTAAGATGTAATATTCTTTTCTTTATCATTTCAGAATGCAGCATTTGCAAACGTTTTATTAAAGACATGCTGCCATGAGATGAAGTCATCATTTTAAGCAGCAACGTAATTATAATTAGATTGTATCTTATTCTCACCTCATCATTTAAAGCAGCAAAAACTGCACTCAGACTATCAGCCTGTGCTAAAAATTCATCAAAACCTCTATTTCCATGGAGAGAAGAAAATATTGAATGCCGGACAGTAACATCAGCATCTGCAACAGCTGCAATGAGAAGCTTCTCCACAAGCTGCGGAAAACTCGGTATCAATTTATAAGCAAGCAAAATGCATCAAATATATATTGACACAGGTAAATTACAAAAATTAGTCTTAAAATAACTATTAATAAGTACTAATTGAAACAAACAAGCAAACCTCCTCAACAAGACGCCTTCGTTTTCCTCCAGCTCGGTTTGAACGACTGGAACCAAACTGTGTGCATGCAATACCAGAGAAAGAATTTGCAACTAATTTGCAACAGCATAAGGCCGCATCTTTTCGTGTGCCTCCATCCTCATCATCAAGATACACAACAACTGATTCTCTAGCAAACTCAAGAAGTTCATGTCCCTAAACCATACAATATAATTAATTTAGTGCTCAATTACAACTTCTACCAAGCATCATGTACAATATAGGTGGACAAACCTTGAAATTGAAACGAGCAAGAGTCTGCAACGCAAGCTGAACGAGGGCTGAGCCACTAAGCTCAGACACTGGCTGGGGAATATTTGCAGCAGTGCCTCGAACCAAGGCAGCAGCTGGTCTTGTCTGAAAATATGGGGACTTTGAAAGAACCAAGGAAATGGAATCAAGAAGCCGATCTTGAATAGTGGGTAGCAACGATGGAATACTGAAACAGAACCAAGTACTTGTGAAATTAACATCCCTCAATTAGTCTCCAAAAGCATCCAAATACAAGGTCATGACTGCCCACAGACCTGACACTTATTTGCTCTAGTGCTTCAACAAGTGTAGGAGAAAGACCAGCAGCAAACATAACATCAAGGAGGCCTCGAACATAGGACTCCATTGCAGGTCCCATGGCTTTTGCAATGTTTCCAACACAGGCCAAAGCTTCAAGCAAGGGCCTACCTCTGCGAGGAGCAATCTGCAGATGAAAGAATTTAAGTATACAAGCAACTAAAAACATTGTTCCTTATCAAACGAAAAGAGCAGAAACTTTAAATGCAACTTAAAGGGAAATGATGAGGTATAAAGAGACTCACTGCATCACGTAAGTGAGAAGTTATTGTCGGCAAATAGTGGACAAGCTCTCCGTCCAAAGCACCAGCCATCTCACCAAGGGCAATGAACCCACTGGCACGTTCAGCAGGTATTCTTAGCACCGTAAGGATATGGTTCATGCAAATCTGCAAGATATCACAATCCCAAAGTGCACGACTGAAGTGAAAACAGCAACAAAAAGATGTCTACATTCTCATTATAATAAGGTAATCGAACAAGGAGCACAATAACTAACCGTCAAGTAGTTTGTTACAAATCGGTCACGCAGAAAATGAGCAATACGAGGTAGCAATGAAGTTATGCTAAGGCGAACGAGCCTATCACGATGCTCTAGGTATCTCAGCACAATTTCTGCAACTTCTCTATACCTTGACATCATAAATTCCCCAGTGTTCCTGCCCTCATGAAGTTTATACACGTCAAAGGTAAATGATATAACAGAAAGGTAAATGAGGGGTATTTCACTAGACCATGGTATGTCCATGGCACACGAGAACAATCATTGCAGTGTACAACTAAAGAACACATACAATTACACATCTTCTAATATGGCACTTTATAAGTATTTCCGCAATGGGAGTTACACATTCAAACATGTAAAAGACTATTCATTTTTATGTATAACACTGCTCATTTGAGTAGCCAGTATGGCATATATATAGACACATGCATACATATTTTTCAAAAGGCATGCATGTAATTTATCTGCAAAAATTATCATAAATGTAAATCACCAGGCAGAGTTCACAAAGATAAATAGAAATAATCCAAAGAATACCTCCTTTTGGGTGTGGACAAAGGGAGGCGGGAAGAGAGGGAGGGGGGGTTACTGAAGCCAAAGCTATGTACTACAAACAAATAGTAACAATAAGACTATCAAACTAACCTCAGAAGCTCTCCAACAGCAAGCAAAGAACCATGTATACTGTGAACAGGAGCATTTTTTCCCAAGCCATCTTGTGTAGCCTCAAACATTCGATAATACCTATTGAAACACATCTGAAAGTTTAGTTCAGAAGTTGCAAAAATCAACATGCACAACAAAGGTCCTTAACCAATTAGCAAAGGCAACAATAAACCCCACTCATCTACTACCAATATTAGAGGCCAAGGAACTTAATCAAGTCAAGCAGGCCCCAATCCCACCAAAATTAGCCCACTAAAAAGCACTAAGTATTATTGCAAGGACAGTTATGATTCCTCTACTCTTGAACTTAATTGGAATTTAGTGAGGATAAGAAGATAAAGAACAGGGAGATGTGAGATTTGGAAAAATGAAGGATTATCAATCAGAACCACCAGCAAATAGGAATAAACTCAGATGACCATAATCCAAGAAACTATGACAATATGTTTCTACCATAAATCATTTGAATCCAGCAGGCTAATGTTGCTATTTAGTTCAAATTTATGAAAATAAAGAAGAAAAGGGTGTCAAAACTTTGAAAGTAAGTAAACTTACCACTGCACGCGCCAACGTGTCTCACGTTTTTCAATAACACGAAGGCAGGCTCGCAATGCCTCTACAGCTCGCTCGCGAACAGCCAGTGTTGGGTCTCTCAATGCAACCCAAATGGCATCAACAAATTCAGGTACATGAACATTAAATACAGTAGAAGCATTTTCTGCCATTTCCTATAATAATAAAAATGCAAAGATAGTCTCAATAAAAATAATCATTTTTTTCCAACAAAACTAGACTAACATATTCCTCCAAATGAAAAACTAAAATATGCATAAATGATATAAAAATTTTGTACAAAATCAACAAATAATCCTTTCAAGGCATGCATTTTTAGCAACCAATAAAAATCTCATATCACACACACCTTCAAAATTAAAACAGCAGCAAAACGGCGATACTCTACTCTATCCCCACGAAGCCACTCCAGAGCAGTTTTGACCTGAGCAATAAGTACATATATCAGATATTATATTCCCTTAAGATTACACTACCAAATTAGGGGCGTCATACAAACCTGAAACTCTACTTCATCTGCAGTCATTGCACCACCAGCTCTAGCTAGATGGCCAAGAACTTTACTAGCAAGGACCAGTATTTCAGGATCACGCTTAACCTCAAACACAGTCCGCATATAATTTGAAAATTTGGACACCTTTGAGGCATTCTCCCCAAGTGCTACATCTATCAACTCGTCAATGGCTCTTAAAGCTCCCATGTTTTGAGCAACATCATTACTTTCCAACAGACTTGAAATTCGATCATATAGCTGGTCCATGAAACGGGAAAATGCTTCCCCGTTAAGATCACGGGCTTCTTCTTCCAAATGCTTCTTCAATGCTAATGAAGTTCCCTCCTGTTCACGAAAACAGAAAGCCGAACTCAAATTCCCTCCAAACAAAGGATTATTGATTGAACCGTTAAAATAATCTATTTATTAATGTTCAGAGTTTCCAAATACTTAGCGAAAAGAATAAGGATCAAGAAAACGCAATTAATAGTGATAATTTTCCACTCTCTTGAACTGTCTTAACATAAGGACAGAGAAAAGTGAGGGAGGGAAGCGGAAGATAAGATTACCTTAGGGTTGCCACGGGTACAGAGGTCGGCGAGTATACGGTTGAGCGTTTCGAAGCTACCGCCGGCAGGGCCAGAGGCGGCGGGCCCACAGAAGCGGAGGCTCTGTAAAGTCGCCGCCATGTTAAACCCCCTCCTCCTAAGTACAGAAGCCCAACCCTAAAACCCTAATCTCTCTATTGTTTGAAAAATGGCCTACAGATCTTGGCTTAAGGCATTGAATCCAACGACAGAGCAGAAAGAAGACGATTGCAGATGAAAAATAAAAGAAATGAATAATTAAAGAATAATTATCTATGTATTATTATGACGTTAAAGGTACGCGTGGAGTGTGTGCTGCTGCCTGCTGGGATGTGGTAACAAGCTGTCACAAAAGAAACAGAGCACTTAAATTTTATTTTGACGGCACTTTTTACAGTAATTTACGCACTTCATTTTATTAGAGCGTAATAAGTTAAAAGTTATAAAAACGGACCGGGGCAACGGGCAAATGGCAACTGCCTATCGACCTTGGTAAAATGGAGAATGTTGTAACAGTAACGGTAAGCTACGGCCTATAACGGAATACGGATTTATTACAGCCCAGTTGGCCATTGGTAATTTGTCTTGATGGTAGTGTTTATTATTTAATTCATTCATTTATAATTATTTACTCCAAAATTATACTACTTAATACTTATGCTTACTTTATGATCCGATCTTGTAAAAGTTTTTTCTTGGTATTCAGTGAAATGAAATGGATATTTTATTTAAAGTAAAACTAATTTATCATCTTCTTTGTGATAGCTAATACCTAATAGTAGTAGTTTAATTTGTTTACAAACAAAGTAAATTTGAAGGCCGTTAAGATATATTTTTAGCTTATCAATATGCTCCACTAATTGCCCCTTTTTTTTATATTTTTTATGCACTTGGAAAAAATAACATCTTGTATGGTAGTAAAATGTTGGACTCTTAATTTCAATGACCGAAGATTCGATCTCTAATGATAACATCCTCGAATACCAAAAAGATTATATCACATAGAGAGGAGTGATCATAATGTGTTTTCAAATCTCGCCGTAACATACTTATACTTGTCTAATATATAAGGGGAAGAAATGTATTGGAAAATGAGAAGGGCAAATAAAAATTGGTTGGCAAGAGGTCCACATTGATCACGACCCTAATAAGAATATATGAAGTAATAGTAGTTTATTGACAATGGTACTATTGTTATTGGGACGATGGATCACGTTTATTTGTGGGAAAATGTTCCTAATGTATTCCACACTTCTACTTCCATGTTGAAGTTCAATGAACTAAAGAGGCTGTCGTTTTTGGGTTGGAGCATGATAGGGGAGCATGTTTTTTTGGTAATTTATAGGCAGAATCCGATGTGCAATGGCCAATGGTGGTAGGTAGGGTTCCTTTGATAGTGCCAAGGGGTACCAATTTTGCCTTCTCACAGCAAGGTTTGGCACAATCCGAACTGTTTTGCTGGTGCAATGTGCCCACAAAATTGCAGTCGCTAGTCGCTACGTGGTACACAAATTTTACTTCTCAAAATGTGATCCCATATTATTTAACTTTATCAGATAAGTCCTTATGGTTTTATTTGTACCCAATCAAGTCTTAAATTTGATAAATTTATTTCATACTTGACTCATATAGTACTCACAGGACCAAAGTGAAAAATATATCGGGGACAGCATATAAGAAAGTTGAAGAATTTAAATTGAATTAGATGAAAATTAAGAGTTATCAGCAGAAACCATCCAATAACAACGTGCTTCACAAATCACAATTAAACTCTAAATCTATGTTAGCTTCTAACAACAATGGTTCATTCACATCTGAATTGCACAGCAGTGCAATTATAACTAACATAAGAAACAATTTCCTCAAATCATCATGGAGAAGTAACCTGCTTTCTGATTCTGCTCGAACGTCTAACTGGGGTAACTATCTCTTCATCTCCTCCTCCCTACTCAACACAACAAATATAAGCAAGAGGAAAAGTATTAAGAAAAAACCTCTAAAACAAGAACGAGAATGGAATTATAGCTGGATATGTAACACTTACATGCTTGCTAGGTAGCTTCTCATAGGTGGTAAAACTACCATAAGAAGCGGAACCCATAGAGTAATCTGATGAAGCCAAAGATTCTCTCCTGTCAGTCTTCCTGCTCTTCGTTTCTTGGCTTTGATATGAATTTGATTCCTTGAGTACTTTCTTGCTGTAAGATGATGATGATGATGAAGTCTTGTGGCAGCTGCTCATTTCTGATGGGCATGAATCATTAGCCATATCTACTACTGTCTGCCGATTCCTGGAAGATAACCTTTCAATGTTTGTATCCTTTGAGCCAACTGACACCAGACTGTATTCAGATTTCTTAGCAGGAATTGGTTGTTCCACAGTCACTGCAGCAGCTGTTGGCATGGATGGCTTTTCTCTCCTTGTGTAGATGAAAGCTATAGCTGCTAATAGACACAGAACAAGAACAGAAAACGCCATGGTATTCTTTGTAAGAAATTGGTCTTCTGGCCTGCTAGTTGCAGCAGTCACTGCTTCAGAAGTTAGATAGCTGTCTGTGGAAGCTTCGATTTTGGGGTTATCAGACTCTGCTTCTTTAGATAACACTTCTTCAGCAATTTGGTTCAAGTCATTGCCCTCAGGTTCCACAGCCTTGGATACCTCAGGTTGATTTTCGGTAGCCTGTGGAATTATGCTTGGCTGGTCATTATAGTTGACATTGCTTTGATGTTCAGCATCAGACTGAGCAGCAAGTTCAACTCCTTCGGTTTGATGTTCAGCATCAAACTGAGCAGCAATAAGTTCAACTCCTTTGTTCTCTTCTGCCTCTAAATGATCCAGCTCAATCATAGCCTCAATACCTTCAACTCCTTTGTTCTCCTCTGCCTCTAAATGATCCAGCTCAATCATAGCCTCAGGTTCCTCAAGCATATCTCCAACTCCTTTGTTCACTTCATCATGTTCTTCGGGAACCTGTTCAACATTTTCATAAGCATCATCCTCTTGGTCCTCTTTTTCATCATCATCTTCATCTACGGCATCTTCTGCTTCAATCTCTGGAACCTGTTCAACATTTTCATAAGCATCGTCCTCTTGGTCCTCTTGTTCATGATCATCTTCATCTACTGCCTCTTCTGCTTCAATCTCTCCATAATACTTTTCATCAAATATTGCAGTTCCAGCATCTGTCTCCTTTGCAGGCTCCAACATACTTTGACCAAACATTTGGTGCCGTTCACTCATATCTTTGTCTAGCAAAAGACTCAAATTAGCATATTGCAAGGGACCCAGTTTGTGCACTTCTCTTGAACTGGAAATGATGTCTGAGACATAAGACACAAAGCTAACCAACCAGTGCTGAAGATTTTGAGTGAACCGGCCAAAATTAGCTTCTGCAAATGCAGTTACCTCTGGTGGGATATGAACATTTAATAGGCTTAATTCTTCCACCATAGAGGGAATAAAGGCTGGAGAATTAGCTGCTTGAATTGAAAAGTAAGCAAATGCCAGCACCAGAAGCAAAGAAATGAACTTTGATCTGGTAGAGAAACGTGGCTTAGACATTCTCTTAGCATGAACACTCTCTTCAACCAAGTCAGGAGCAATAGGGTTTGGTTCAGAGACATGAAGCTCCTCCTCCTCTTCATCTTCTTCTTTTGATGTTTCTTCCGAGGAAATATCCTCAGATTCTCTCTGTGAACCTTCAGACTGTGTTTCTTCAGTAACATCAGTGTCTGAACAGCTTTCAGATGCAAAGTGCTCCTCGAGCTGCATGCCTTCTCTTTCACGATAGAGGTCAATCCGAGGATTAGGCCTATAATGAAGAAACTGAGGTCGTGGAGAAAGGAAATTCGTTTTAGGGTCATAAGGAGGCATTGATGGATCAGCATCAAGTGGTGCTAAAACAGGACAAGAAGGTGAAATATAAACTCTAGGACTGATCTTGAAGGTAGGATCCACATTAACAGAATCCTTTTCATCTGTAACAGTCTCCGGGAATGAATCGTAATCATTTGTAGACTCCTTGTAATCAAAATTTGCGTTTCCTTTCAAAGGTTCCTCATCTTCATGGTTGCAGCTTGATGAATCATGAAGGACATCAGCATTCTTCTGCTCCAAACCAATCTGTGGAGTTAACTCTGAAGTTGACACATTATCTTCCATGATTATGCTTTTAACATGTTCTGATGAAGCCTTCTTCTGATACAAACCAATCTCCGGTGTGTACTCATCATCCATGATTATGCTTTGAACATCAGAGAAGGAAACCTTCTTCTTCTTCAAAGCAATCTCTGGTGTAGACTCGTTATCTTCCATGGTTAAGCCTTTCACATCAGAGAAAGAAACAGAAGATCGAACTGAGTCATTTTTCTCAGCCAAGATTTTCTTTCTTGGTGATGCATTCATCTTTGAAGCAGCGGAGATTGTGGGTGACATGAAATTCTTTGTAACCTTTGAAGGAGCTGGTGATCTGACTCTCGTTGGTTTTGGATTCTGGTCTTTACTGTTTTCCTTGTCAGAATCACGCAAAGAAGCTATGCTTTCTCTGCCAGTAGAATGTCTTCGAGGAAAATCTGGAAGTTAATAAAACAGAAGCATCAGAAACATAATTCTTACTGTTTGTTTCCTAAGAAAATGCCATTACAACTTGCAAGTTCTCTAATTATGATTCTAACTTCCTACCAAAACTACATCAAAAAAAAAAAATTCTCCTACCATATTAGCACTAGTTTCTAACAGAACTACTAACATAAAAGGAACAAAAGATTCAAAGCCCCAAATTTTCCTTCCCTTTCTTTAATATTCCAAATCCCTAGCAACAAATCAGACAGATTACAATACAACAAAGGGGCAAGAAAAGGAAATAAACAGAAAGAGTAAAAGAAATGGTACCTGAAGGACTATTAGCCGGAGTGCTGGGGTTAAATGATCTGGGATTCGTGACAATAGACGGCTTTGAAAATGGATTGCCGCTGAAACTTCTTCTCATAGGATCGGAGATTTCGGATCTCTTCAAATTAGGGTTCGTTCTGCACGGGATTGATGACGAGGAAGTCCTGGCAGGTGCTGCCATGGTGGATTATTCCTTTTTTTCCCTTCTCTCTGTTTTTGTTGAACTCAATATGGGATTTGGGGTTTCGAATGGAAATAAAATGAAAGTATTTGAAGCAAGAAATAGTAAGATTATGGATGTCAAAGAATCTTGAAGATTTGGTGAGTTAAGTGTTAGTGAATAATAATTGTAAATGTAACGTAACGGCTATTTTCTTTGAAGAAAGATTCTGGGTGGGTATTTGAATGGATAGGGTCTTTTGACCGTTGGAACAGGGGAATTTAAAACTTAAAAAGGTTCTAGAACGAATGCCAACCGTTAGATCATCATTCCCAGAAAATGGCTACATAGCCGTTGAACTTCTTTTATAAGTATACTGTGTACCTCTTTACTTGACTTTTGCTTTGAATAAAAAGTTGATTTATTCCAACAGCTTAAAATTTAAAAAGAGAGACAAAAAAACAATATATAAAGATAGAAAGGAAGGAATTGAAAATAGGGAAAGGGTTTGAGTATTCATAGCTCAACTTTGTTGTTTTATCAATTTTCCTTTTTTAATCTTCTTTTGATTTGATTTGATATATTCAATCCTATCCTTGATTCAAGTATAGAAATGATCATAGCAGAGAATGTTTAATACCGTAGTCTTGATTGTCTAATTTGTTAAATTTTTTGGGCTGTAGAGATGAATATTATTGTACTTTTCGAACTTTTTAAAATTTGATGGCCAAAAAAAAACTTTTTAAAATTAAGTTAAATGTAGAAAATGTCATACAAAATTAGCAAATTGGCCAAAAAGAAAAAAGACAAAATAAGCACAGCAAGAAATTTCATGCATACTTTTAACACTATAAAGATTTTAAATTTTAATCAACAACAAATCAAAGCTGGAGTAGCTCAGTCGGTTAGAGCGTATGGCTGTTAACCATAAGGTCGGAGGTTCGACCCCTCCCTCTAGCGCTTTTTATTTTTGCTCGACATTTTTTTCTTTTTTTGCAGACACCTCTACCAAATCCTCATGTGTGCTCAAAGTGCCTTGCACTTGCAAATTATAATTTAATTTGGTATTTATCCACAAGGCAGAATCTTGAAACATTGCTTTTAATTTAAGGTAACAATTGAAAAATTGTTTTCAAGATGGTTTACATCTGCTCACAGTAGTTTTGACATTTCACAGATGGAATATAATTCAAGGAAAATGTTGCCTTCTTTCAACTTCATTAGCAAGATTACAGCAGGGAAACTATAAAGAAAGAGTTACAATCATCCTAAAAGTTTGTTGAATGGTTCTAACTATTTATCTCATCAATATTGGTTCGAAAAATATAATCTTCGCCTTCTAATTCTTCATGATATAGACAGAGTGTAGGCGTCTCACTCTTTTCGGTGCACTCCCCACCATCCAAAGACCTCCTTCCCTGAAACAGGCTATAAAAAGTCAATTTTACACCAAAAAGTAAAAGCTTATAAAACACCTGCACAACCAAATAATGAAGGAACTGCATGTGTTTGTTCATTATAGCATTCCAGGTTCGCAATGATCTCCCACAAATGACTTGTCAGAGAAACTTACTAGAGTATCTTTTATTACATTCATTGCTTAGACCAGGTTTTTCACAGGCCATTAGTAAATTTGAATTTAAAAGAGCAAAAGGACTACACTATTTAACTCCATGAGAAGGATAGCCGCCATTGGCCAACATTCCACACAAAGCCTTGGCATGCATGGAAAGTACCAAAAGATTGCAAAATGCTGTAGACTCTCGACTTACCTTCCTCAAGATATAGAAAAAATAGTGAAAACCATCTCCAAAAGTATTCCATTCAACAGACCATGTAAATTTTGCATGATTAAAGAAAGGTCGCCTGAAGTGTGGCTGCATGAAAAGTAAATTCCAGGTAAGAAAAATGTCTCCAATGTTTAAAATGGGTAAATTCCATGATGTTCGTTGTACCTGGCCAAAAGTAATTGATATGAAAATGCCATTGGGTTTCAAAACCTTATGAACACCTTCAAGCATTGCCATGACCTTGGACACTGTTGCAGGTTGTGGATTCCATGGGTCACCACTATCCACAAACAGTACATCCTTCAAACGAATGCAATAAAAAAAATGAATAGACATAATGGGCTCGCTAAAAGAAAAGTAACTTTAAAAAGCTTGGCAGAGAATGAATGATAACCATAGAATCATGAAAAGTAAACTGAAATTCCAGTATGTAGAAAGAAATCATCCTGGATTATCTGTTTACCATGGTTCCTTTCTCAATAACCACATCAAAACACTCGTTGCTAAAGGGGAGATCTAGCATGTCTGCTTCCAGCACTTTTATTTCTGATGAAGAGGTACAAGAAGGAGAAAACTGATGAATGAACTAGGTCTAAATAAATCCAGGTTTTAGTGAAAAGATTTCTAATTCACAATTACTAAGCTTCCGAGACAGTAAGAAAATTTAAAAACAAATTAGCTATAAATCTTATCTTTCTTTCTCAAATTTAACCAACGACTTTGCCATCACTTGTTCATACTAGAATTTAGAAACAGGCTGATCAAACCCTTATGCATTTTTTTCATAGGCGAATAAAGTGATGGATTCATGCTCAAAAATGGACCAGGACTGATATATTCTCATTATTTTCCAAGTCTGAATTACCACTTTCCAAATGAAAAGACTACAAACAGCAATGAAATTATCTAGGATACCATATCTCACTCTAAATTGGCAGGCAATAGAAATAATAAAAATTTACATCCAAAAATGCGATATGCATTACTTAGTTCAAGTTTCTGCCACCTATGTGACAAAATTCATTGCAAAAAGGCAGTAAGTTTGACTCACAAGCTCAGACAACAGTTCATGTGCACATTCATGATAGACCTAAATCAAGCTTCAAATTCTAATATGCCAAACAGACACAAGAGAAAATGCAAAAGAGAATTCAGGAAAATCTGCCAAACACACCTTTGTATCCTTTAGACAATAACCTTTCCTTCATCCTCTCAACTGCAACAGATGACAAATCAATACATGTTATCTCAGAGATCCCATCCTTGTAGAGCTCTTCACACAACTGTGAGTTCCCACAGCCCAGTTCCAACACCTGCACCATATAATCTTCTGATTATTGTCAAAGTAATAATCAGAATCAAGCACAACCAAAATGAAAAATAAAGATGCACCCCAATTCAGTGTGACTACATAGTTATATACCAATGCAAAGTTTTCCATCTAATAGCCTGTAATCCCAAGTAAGAAAATTAGAATCAACAACAAGCCAAGCTGCTATTTTGCTCCAAGAGGACTAACACCATAAAATCTTATATTAGCCCACTGTGTAAAGTAGGTCTTTCTTTGTTCTTGTTTCCTTTTCAATCAACATTAGGCTAAAAATCAAGAATTTAATCCAGTAACCAACATAAAGCTCAGAAATCAAAATAAGCAACTGCCCATTTGCTCTTACGCCTTGAAGTACACTAATTTAGCTGAATGAATTGAATTCACTAAAAAACCAGCATAAAGTATGAATCAAAACGCAATAAAAGCGACAGAGAGAACATACTGAGGAACTGGGTTTGATGTTGGCTTGAATGAGATGGCGAAAATGAGAGTAATCTTTGAACCACTCATAGTGTTCCTCATTGGAGAAACGCTGGTTCCTGCAAAACAAACAAAAGAAGAAGAAAAATAAACTCTTTTTGGAGATAAACATAGCTGTAAAAATATGACAAGAGAGAAAAGGGAGGGACAGAAATGGACAACAAAGAAACGTGAGACTTTACCAGTATTTAGGATCAAGGTAGGCCGTAGCGGATGAAGGCGGGTCGGTCTTTTTATGTTCTGCACATGGGTTTTGATCCGTGTCCATCTTTAGTTATTCCGGTTGTTCTGTTTTTCCTTCACCTTTTGTTCTGTTCGTGCCCATTAAACCCTAAACAACTTAAGTCTTGTAACCTTTTGCCTTTTAAAAAAAGGCTATATATTTTTTCCTTTAGTATTATTTACCAGTTACCCCTATCGTCTCCGACATTTTAAAACTAAAAATGTCACTCTTTCTTATCTTGATACCAATCAGATATTTGGAGCTATGGAGTATGGACAGTAGCAGCAGTCTATTTATAAAAGGAAAAAAAAAGAAATAAAGAAATAAACAAAAAATTGTAGCAAAACTTCAGGCATAGGCTGGTGGATTGAGACTTGGTGTTTGTGTAGATATATAAAATTCAGTGTTAAAATTGACATAGCAAAATATGATAATTGCTCCTTTAGATCATAGATTTTTTTTTTCGGGACTTTTAAGTGACATGGGAATAGTGAGTTTTGCTGCATGACCAGAAAAATTGACCCTAAATTTGGTCCTCTTACACGATTGGTCCAACAGACTGGTTATATATACTTTTTTTTCGGGGACCTTAAGTGACATGGGAATAGTAATACTCTTGGGTTTGAACCAAGCTTGTTTCTTTCCTTCAATTGTTTTCTTGATGATTAATGCTAAATTTTGAGACTGCTGAGCTCTTGGATGTTGTTTCACACCTTCTCTTGACTTGTATTTCTTTCTGAAGCCTGTAGCAGCAATGAATCATAATACTCTGTTCTTGCTGGCAGAAGTTGTGTTCGTTCATCTGACACATTGGAACAAGAATTGCAATCTCCAATTCAAACTGTACCCAGAAATCATTCTCGAATACCATCTCCCAATGTCTTTAAAAACATCAAACAATGCAGGAAATGGAAAGTGTGATGTAGGTGCATGTTGTTTTCGTGTTTTCTTTGCGGGTTTCTGGTTTTTCTAGGCGCCTCGTGCAGAAAAAGCAGGTGGAAAGAGGAAACATGCTTGCCATTGTGCTATCTGACTCAAGCGTCAAGACATCCATTTAAAAAATGAATTCAAATTGAACTACTTCTACTTAAATAAGCATCAGTACAAAATTATCAAATGAACTTTAAAAAGTATTGACAAAGGATGGAGGACAGATAGAAGCATACTGCAACAATCTCACTGTAAATTAACAAGAAATCTCAATAAATACTCCCGCAACTTAAATTGCTTGCCTCTCGGCATAATTAAAGTGGTGAATTCCATTTTACTTCCATTGTCGGTGACAATCATATACCGATGATTATTTCAACCCAGCTAAGTTCCTCCGAGTGGAATGACTAGTAGTGTTTTCTCTTATGATTTCCCCGAGGATGGTATTGGTGATGTCGGAGGCTTCAAGTCCTCGTACCTGGTAATTTTACAGAAGTAAAGGAAGAAGATACTTAATTCAGCATTATGTTCTTGATAACAAAATAAGATAAGACAGACTCAAGAAGAAACTAAAGTACATCTAAAATAAGCAGAATCAAGAAAGGAAACAGAGTCCTTTATGGTCACTCATGAGCTCCAAGAGCTTCAGATTATGCATGCTATCAAGTTTCTTTTGGTCAGAACATACAAGCAGGATCAAACATAGATCGTGTTCTAAGAAATAGAAATTACTAAGTATGCATGTTTTATATAGAGAAAGATGCAATATTGGCAAGTGATATTGGAGTCGGTATAATGCATATTTCTACCATAGAAGGTTACTTCAACAACATCATAAAACCCAATGACTTCATGAAAGTATATTTAAACAAAAAAGAAACAAAGAAACCAGGGAAACTCACATTGTGTAAGGAGAAAGTGGTCTTGGTTTTGGTCTAGCATCATACTGTTTTTCACTTGGTTGATCTGTTGTTGGAGATTGATCTGTGCTGTTTACTGACAATGTAGCTTCTTGGGATCCAATGCCCGCAGGTGCCTTTGTTGGTGGACTAGGAGATGGCGATGAAGGGGGCTTAAGATCAGCATATCTGAAAAAAAATGGAGGGCTATAATGAAACAAATTGGAGAAGAATGCAAAAAGGTAAGAGAAGCAAGGGTTACATGAAATATCAAACCAAAACTTAAACTGGTAGGTTATTCAACAAGGCAATTACATAGAAACATATATCAATGCTACTCAAAACCAACAGACTTGAGTGTTATTTGCTTATGTCTTATAATACAATATCACTAGACAGTAGGTAAAATGTCGAGAACTTCTGAAAGTTACTGAAAGCATCATAAAAAAGGTGCAAAATCAGAATATAAGTGCAAGGAAAACTGTAATATCATGATTTAAAAGAAGAATAAGAAAATCAGCCAAATATGAACTGCCCAAAAGAAAACAGCAAACTTACGCATAATAGGGTGACCTAGAAGTTGACTTCTGAGAAGAATCCTTCTCACTTATGCTAGTAGCTACAGCTGTGGGTGCATTGTTCCCTCCAGTCGTACTTGATACAGTTTCTGCTGGTGTTGGGGCACTGGAACTTACTTCTTTGGGGCCACTTGGTGTAGGACTAGGAGAGCTAGGCGGCTTCAAGTCCGGATATCTGAAAAGATGGAATCGTATAATGAAATGGAGAATAATGCAAAAATATGAGAAAAGGCTACATAAAATTCAAACCAAAAATTAAATGGGTAGGTTATCCAACAAGGCAAATAAAATGAAGACAAAAATATCAATGCAACTCAAAACCAACAGACTTGAGTCTTATTTGCTTATGTCTTCTAATATAATTTTAAAAGACAGTAGATGAAAAGCCTGCTACTCAACGAAAACGTTAAGAACTTTTGAAAGTTACTGTAGAGCATGACGGAAATATGTTTGAAATCAAACTATAAGAGAAGGGAAAACTGTAATATCATGATTTTGAAGAAGAATAAGAAAATCAGCCAAAGACGGACAGCCCACTAAAAAGTAGCAAACTTACGCATAATAGGGTGACCGAGAAGTTGGCTGCTGGGAAGAATCCTTCTCACTGATCCCAGTAGCCACAGCTGTGGGTGCATTGTTCCCTCCAGTTGCAGTTGATACGGTTTCTACTGGTGTTGGGGCACTGGAACTTACTTCTTTGGGGCCACTTGGTGTTGGACTAGGAGAGGTAGGCGGCTTCAAGTCCGCATAGCTATTGAAATAAAATCAGCTCTTAGGTAAACTGATCCATAACTTTGACATTTACCTACTCTGAAGGCAATAATTAAGCTACTATTTGATAGATTGGCTTACGCAGTATAGGGAGAGAGCGGCCTTGTTACCACAGCCTTTTCTTGTGTAGGTTCCTTCTCACTGGGAGTAGCGGGTTTCTCAGTTATGATGCTCGTAGCAGGTGCTGTGTCAGGCTTAGGGGGAGCATCAGGTTCCTGAGTTTACACCAGGACATAAGGTTCATTAGGAAGGAAAGGTACTTTGTGCAGTTGAATGATACAAAAATTTCAAATAGGTATACTGACTTCTCCTCTCAAATATTGCATGCTACACATCAACTTTCTAATTAATCCATGACAATGTTCATATATGAAGCCTTGATCCGCCCCTACCTGTTGGCCCCTTACTCACCATTATGGTATGGTTAGGCCTCATATGAACTGTTGATCATTTGCTATTGAAACAGATGAGAAACTAAAACTGGAAAAAAGGTAATTTCTTCCTCAGGAACACATTATACTTTCTTTACCAAGTAAATTTAAGCAATTTTCTGTAGGAAAGAGGCAGTGTAGTAAAAAAGGTCATTCTACTCAAAATTCAAGTTTAACATGATAGAAAGACTTTAAAGCTCAGAGATTGTGTTATGTACTCTATACTCCAGTAATTTAAAACTACACATAATCAGCTAATGCTCTGGCACTCAAGCAGTTTCTAAATTGCAGTAAATGTTTATGGAAAAGAAAAAAGGCTTGCCTGCCCTTCTGAGAAAGGAAAAGGAAGAAAATTACCTTGGGCGAGTAAGCACGCTGAGATGGTATCTTTGCAAGAAGTTCCTCCATAGGTGTCAATGGAGCAGTTGTTTCTGCAACGACTTCCACCACCTTACAGTACGAAAGGCTGCGGTTCTTGGCCATGCATGCCATGAGTTCTGCCACCTTTAATTAATTGACGGGAGCTAACGTCTATTACGCATATGCCGCAAGAAGGGCTCAAAAAATTGCAAATCAATTAACATCAATCACCTGAAGATTTGACACAAGGCCACCAAATAAAGTATCTTCAGTAGACAGGGTGATGTTATGAGTTTCCTTGAAAGCATCAGTGGGCCGCTCCATTCCTCCTGGTCTGACTATCTGAACAGACACTTCAAAAAGAGCAATCAAATCCAGGTACAAACCATCTCTAGTGCTGATGTTCTAATAATCTTCAGAAACTTCTGATGCACTTACAGTGTAAGGAATACCACTGGCAATAAGGGCTTCTTCTGCCTTCCTTTTCCAGAGCAGGACCCCCCAAAACAAACTACATTGGGAAAATAATGAAAAAAACAAAGAAAAACACTTTCTTATCTATTGGTAGAATATAGTATATATGGTCATAATATTATGCAAGAAAATCTTGAGAATAGTATGATTCAGAAAAAAAGGAACTTACTTGAGAATAGCTGCAGGAAATCCAACTTTATTTGTTCCCAAAGATGAAACCAAAATAAAGTGGTTTACTTTTGCCACAGTTGCTGTCCCATCAAAAAGGATTCAAGTTTTAGCATTTAGAGTGAGGAGGACAATATTTATGGACAAATACTGATAGTGATAGGCGAACTCATGAAATACGAGGTCTAGAATTGATCACTTCATTTCTCTCACTTAATGTTAAAATGTTCACGTTTCTTTTAGAAAATTTATGTGTTCTAGATAGTATTTTTAAACTAATTAATGCGCAGATGCCCTCGAATTTTATGAGAAGGGGAAAGAAAGTAAGAAGCATATGAAAACTGAAGGCTTTCAAGCTTAAGATGGTAGCCTCAAGCCAGATGCAAACTAACAAACATAAATAGTGGTTCACCATCTTGTTTACCTGCATCAATAAGATTCTTAGCAGCCTGGTAGTCAATCCGATAAGGCCCTGTAATGTCAAAAACTTCCTTCTCACTTGCACCAATGCAGCATATGACCACTGATGCATTGCCTAAGGCTGGTCCAATTGTACCTTGCTTCTCCAAGTCACATTCCACAATTTCAAGCTTTTCTACAGCTGGTCTAAAGACCAAAGACTGCCTGTTACTTGCTATGAGAGAAATATAATCCAAATGGAAAATTTATAGAGTGCCAATTAACCTACAATTTCTGTTCACCACTCTCGCTAATCTGACTACAACATTAAGTGAGATTCACATAAGGTGGATGGATATGGTGGAATGAGTGAAGGGGTGAATAGAAATGGAGAGCAAGTATATCCTTTTAAATATTAAAAATAAGTGAATAGAAATGGAGAGCAAGTACAATATTATCCTTTTGAATATTAAAAACTACTAAATCTTAGTTTTATCCAAATTGCAAGAACAATAAATGTACTATAAAAAGAAACCAATATCCCCAGGCTCTATTGTCCTTACGTGTAGTTCCTTCAGGGCCAGCCTTCATCTCCTTGACACTCTGCATTTAAGATAAGATTATCTTCAATATAAGCATAACTTGGGAATAGTGACAATAAAAGAGTAATACTTTAACTTTAACAACCAAAATAGAACCTTCACTAGAGTTTCTGCTCTCTGAGCACTTCTAACTCCAGCTCTGACTCGGAAACCAAGTTTCAAAAGCTCCCTGAAGAGTCAAAGCTTTTAGCACATTTGAGACATTGGAAATTTTTTGTTGGTTATTAAACTTTTAAGTGAAGGTGCAAGTGAGTTATAACCTTACTGTTCGAGAGCCTACCCTACCAGTTGCACCGGCAACAAAAGCAAGATTCTCATCTTTTGAATCTCCTTTGTTTGAAATTGCTCCAGCTGCCTCTGAGCTGATTTTCGTTGTGCCTAGTAATGCGAATGTAGGATAATGACCATATGGTAGTAAATACATATCAAAGGCAGAGAGGGGGAGTGAGAGAGATATTCTTTCCACAGAAGATGGGATAAAGATTAAGAAACTGCTGAAAGCGATAACACAAAATGAACCAGACTAACACTTTCTCCAGTCCACCACCTTTGTTTGATGTTAAAAATTTTGGGGGGCCATGGCCCCCCCACCCCATAAGGAGGATCCACCCCTGCTAATTGGTTTAATTGGCACCATTCTAGTGAAAGCTTGGCTTTCACCTGGCTGCTAGAATGGTTTTTTTCCTAGTATTTGAACATTTTAATTGAATCTCGTTTGGAAAAAAGAAGAATTCATGAAAATGAAGTCCTCATTGAATTTCAAAATTTTCATTAATCTAAGATACTTTACCAGACTAACCTAGGGATTAATTGGACAATGAAATATCAAATTGGACTTTGATCTGGCATTTCTGGTTCAAAGAGAGCGGAATAATCTACAGATAACTATATAAACATGGCACAAATAGTGCCATTGCAGTTCTCTGGTCAGCATTGTGTGGCAAGAGTATTTCCCTCCCTCCAGTTCCAGAAATATTTCAAGGATCATAGAATAAAGACTTTCCCATGGCTAATTTGGGTATCCTAGCAGTATGTAATCAAATCAATATCTTAAATTTCACAGGCAGTCAATGAAGCAGCCCTACTGCATTGATTTGATGCTCAATTCACAAAGCCTTATCAGAAGATAAAGTTATTGAAATGTTAAAGCCTATGCCAAAAGCCCAAAACATACATGTCAAGTGCAAAACTGATCATATGATGCCCCATTTTACGAAAACAATAGAGAAGAGCCAAAACATGACAAGTGACAAAATGTGGGAAAATTTGTAGAATCCATTTACCTGAAGCTTGAGCTCTGAAATCAAAAAATTTGAGCTTTCTGCTATGTGGGTATTTCTTAGAAGTGGGAAGCTTGAGGAGTCGCCCATATCCAAGAGGTTTCTCAATGAACCCACTTCTCGGCATAGAAGAGGTTATAGTTGTAATGGCCGGTGAATGGAGGGAACAACTCTCCATTATTGAGCCAAACAAAACAATGGAAAACTTTGGGTTTTGAGGTTTCACTTCAATTAAGGTTTAGGAGCTTTGCTATTGTTTGTGGACGAACTTATTTTTGATTGCCAGTTGAGGTACCCGCCACTCTTTCTTGATATGATGGGTCCCGCGGGAATCTGAGCTGGCTGCTGCTTCTCTTGCCTTATTGCCTATTGGGCCCATATACAGATTTTATTTTTCCTTACTTTTTTTTTTGCCAGATTTTTCCTTACTTTTTAATGGTTCCAATTTTCCAGAATTTTCTTTTTCTACGGTTCTTTTTTATCATCTTATAAAAAATATAAGTTCCATTATTCTGCAGATTTGTACCACAACCGCAAGCAATATATAAATAGCATATACGGGTTCTTGATTTTGAAGGGATTATATATATATTATATATCATAAAATCAGGGCTTTTTATGGGCCAGAAGGCTTTGTTCACCAGTAGCTGAGACCAAGGTTTATGAAATCGGACCGGCCATGGAATCGGTGTAGATTCCAGTCGCCGGTCCAATCTCATAAGAATACTATAAAAAAAAAGAATTTCATATACAATAAATATTCTGCAACATAATAAAAAGCTTTTTGGTAGAGTGGTTAAGTAGTTTATAATAATTTTTTTACTAAGTTGTGGGTTCAAATTTCATTAACAACAAATCTTTTTTTTTTTTAAATTTCAAAATTTTAAATCTAGTCAATATATCTAGAACCGATTAAAATCGGTCTGGTTCTTCGATCCAACTAGCGGTTGAACCGTTCAAAATCGGGTGTTGACTTAGTTGCATGACTGGAAATTAACACAGCTATCTGAAACTAGAGGCCTCCGATTAATCGCTCGGACTGACCAGTCTAGTCGGTTTCAAAAACCATGGCTGAAACCCTCACTTGGGTAATTTCACCTCAAACCCAAAATAATTCGCGAAATTAAGGAGCTGAAAATAAGATAAGTATTTGAACAAAAAAGAAAATAAGATAAGGTTACATC
>AWUE01021123.1:0-111522 GCA_001974825.2 Corchorus olitorius | reverse complement strand
CCTTTTGAGAATCGATGAGAAGGCTCCATTTGAACTTTTTTTGTCTTTTTCTGTCTTTCCTCACTTGCCAAATTACTAAGAAGACCCTAGGTTAGTTTCTAGCCAGTTCTTGCCCTTGAGCCCATTTTTGTAATTATCATTTCCTTTCACATAAATGTTATAATAAATCTTATCCCCCTTAATTAACTAGAATTGTAACCCCTCTTCAGACCTTTCATGTTCATATAAAGAAGTGAATAAACTTAGTTTTTGTTTAAGTGCTACACACTTTAGAGGAGGAAACAAAATTGAAGCTATTGCACATGTCCATGTACAAATTAATATTTTTAATTTATTGTTAACTTTAGGGCATATGCTCAATGTTAATAGTATAGCCTTTTAAAGATGCAGCACATTTAACATCATAGTACTTTCGAAATTTTCTACGTATCAAACAATTTAATTTGAATAGATAAATGTTCAAAGAAATAGATTGTTGAACGCCCAATATATGTGGAAAATGTAAGAAAATTATTATATTAGCGACTCATAATTTTCATAATTCTATTATATATAGTATATTAGTTAGAGGAAGTTTTAGAAAAATAAGTTCTAATATGTAAGAAGAAGTCATACTATGATTGTTATTTCTAATTGTTTGTTTTTGGTTATATATATATATACTATATTAAAAAGTACATACTCTTGTAAAACTTTTGAATCGCCCATTATACCCTTATTTTTCGAATATATTTCTTAAATGCCATTGTATAGACTTTTATAGTTTTACTCAACTAAAAACTCTATTTTTATTTAATTAAATATAATATCCTTATAACTATTTTTTTTACCATTTTACTATTTTAATTAAAAAATTATATATATTAGAATTTTCAAATATATTTTTATAGTTTTACTCAACTAAAAACTCTATTTTTTGACAAAAAAAACTAAAAACTCTATTTTTATTTAATTAAATCTAATATCCTTATACCTATTTTATTTTATCAATTTACTAATTTAATTAAAAACTTAGATATATTAAAATTTTAAAATATATTTCTTAAATGACATTATTTAAATTTTACAGCTTTTTTAAGAAATAGACTTTTACAATTATTCTACTAAAAACTCTATTTTTAATTAATTAAATTCAATATTTTTATAAATATTTTAATTTACCATTTTAATTTTAAAAATTGTAGATTTTTTCAATTATAATATAAACTAATTTGAACAAAAAATTATAATATAAACTAACAAAAATCTTATTATCAAGTTTAAAAGTTAAAATAATTTACCTAATCATTAATTATTCATCATTTTTTAAACTAATTAAGTTAAAAATTTATTTAAAATTTAATTATTGTGATTGACTTTTTCAATTTTTGGAGTGTGTATTGATAGTTTAATATATTGGAGTGTATAACAAGAATTTAAAATTTTAAAAATAAAAAGAAGAGTAACATGCAATTATTTCCTTTGACTTATAAAGTTAGAGGAGTTGACGCAAAAAAAAAAGTTAGAGTAGTCAATTGGGCGGGTTGGACAGGTTTCGGGTCATACTCATCTGGGTCCATGTCATATGAGTGAGGTAATTTTCTCAGATCATTCAGGTTTCGGCTCATCTGGATTCAGGTCATTCGGGTCTCGGGTCTGCTAGATTTAGGGTCATGCAGGTTCGGGTTTTCGCCTCAGGTTACTCGGGTTCTAGGTCATTCGGGTTTTGGATTTTTCAGGTTTAGGACTCGGATCAATTGGGTCAGCCTTGAATTTTTAAATGTTTAATTCTTAAATTTATTTAAAATGGTTAAAATTATAACAATGTGTATTTTATAGAATAAAACATAATTTTAGTGTATAATATTCTTGGGTCATCGGGTTATCTTCTCGGGTTATTCGGGTTACAAGTTTGTCAGGTTTGGATAGGACAGGTTCGAGTTGTTTAATTTCTCTGGTCAAATCGGGTTAGGTCGGGTCGGAACGGGTTATCAAGGTTGAATCAGATTTTACAGTTTTACTTATAATTAATTTCAATTATTATTTGAATTTTTCTTTTAATTTAAACATAATTGGTCACGTGCACCGCACGTGGAAGTGAAAACTAGTATATATATATATGAAAATGATAATATAGGTTGAAAGTCTTTCACGGAGAGAGAATGAAATTGATATGAAACGGGAGAACTATCAATTATATCCTCCTTTCATAGCAGTCTTTGTTTTATTTGGTTTGCCAAGGTACACTATCCAATTCCCGTTTATTACTTTGCTTATTATTAATTTTTCATCCCATTGCACATCCTTCGTTACAATTATTATTGTATTAGGAGGGGTTCAATGCCCCTCAAACAAGATTTCTTGTGAATTATAAGATAGGTTCTGGAAAATCATTCGGCCAAAATTGGGGTTTGATCATACAAATCGACTCTGAATTAGTTGAAATTTGATGTGCATTCCAAATACGGGGGAATTCATTCCAAAAAACTTTAGTGTGACATGTTACATATTTAACTTTTTCAATTTTCTCTTTCACATATGGTTGCAAAATTATCTTCTTCTTTTTTTCGGTGGTTGTAAAATTATCATTACAAGATTAGAAATTATAATATTCTAAATCATTGATTAATTGCATTGCAAGGCCGAGACGAGATCAATCCTAGCTCATGAACTGATTCACGCTTGGTTTAGGCAAACAGGTGACAATATTATTGATCATCTACACAATTAATATTTTGTAATCAGGAAAATAAAAATTTATAATTAATATGTGATGCTTTTGTGTTAATAATTATGATTTTTTTTTGAAAGATCAGTAACTATCATTACAATTCATTACCATAAGAGAGATTAGATTCAAGGTATGTAAGTTCAACATGAGAAACAAACCCTATAGTTAATGAAGCTAACAATCCATTAGCAGATTAGATCTCTGGTTGGCTGTGGCTGCTGCTGCTGGGCTATCCTTTTATCTTGTTCTTCCTCTGATCCTTCCTTTCTTCAAGTTCTTTCTTTCTGAAAAAATCTTTAGCTTTCTTTTCACCCTTTTGCTTCTTAAGCTGTAGAAGCACCTTCTCATCCGACTTCCCCTTACCAATCACCTTCAAACAGTCATCCTTAGTATGATTTTGCTGATCTGTAACAGTAGTGAATGTTTGCAAGCAGGTCTTGCAAACATGACTTACAACTTTTTCTTTCTCTTTCTGTGGTTTCTTAGCAGCTTGCGTAAATCACTTGGAAAGCAAAACGAAGGAAGGAATATGCAATGTAATAGCTCACGAATGCTTGGGGTGGTTCGAGGCGTCGGAGGGGGAGGTTTCGTCGTCTAATGGTGATTTCAGTAGGGATTTAAGGCAGTTTTACAAGCATAGATTCGAAATTGATCCTTCTGATAATTATGGTAATGGCTTTAGAGATGCTAAATAGGAATGAATATTACACTTAAGGTTCCGTTTGATCGGTGCACCGACCCAAACGGTGGTAAACTGGTGCGCTAAACAAGGCCATGATAGTTGATCCTTGGCTGAAGCTGATTTGCTTCTGCCATGGTTTCTTTCTTTCTTTCTTGAAAATGTGAACACTTTTCTCGGGAAAGAAGAACAAAGGATGGGAAAGATTTCTATTTTAAGATTTCGAGAAAGAGGGTCTCAAATCTTCACTATATGATTTGACTTAAAACACTACCTAAGAGCTTTTATATCAGGTTATACCTTGAGAACTGCTCCATTAAAATATATTTTTATTTGTTTTTCTTGTTTAATTACTTTAATCTCTATCTCTATATATAATAGCAATCCCCCTAATTGTTTGCTTGACTAGTGTCCAACATGGCATTTTAAATTTTTGACATTTGGTAACAAAATGAATTATTTATATATATGCCCTCTATTTCTATTCTATGCAAAATAGCCCTTCATCTATATTTTTTTTTATTTTTTAATGGCTTCATTTTTTTCTTCTATATATTTTTTTAATATTTTCAAACTTTTTTTTATGCAATTTAGTCCTTCATCTTTCTATTTATTTATTTGTTGGTATTAGTTTTTCTTCATTTCTTTTTTGTTTTTAAGTCTTATTATTACTACTTCTTATTTTATTTATATATTTATTTATTTAGGGTTAATAAAAGGTCATCTCTCAACAAATCCAAGAAAGTTTTATAAGATTTGAAAATTGAAAAAAGAAATGAAATTTTTTGATAAATCCAAAATCACAAAATTGGAAAGGAAACATGAAAAGCTATAACATATAGCATCAATAAAACGAATTATTATTGATGACAAACGATCAACCTCGGCCTATATCATTTATCTAGGCAACACACCTATTTCCTGGAGTTCTAAAAAGCAAAAAACAGTTGCTAAGTCTTCCACTGAGGCTGAATACAGATCAATTGCACAAACAGTGTCTGAGCTTGCTTGGATCAAGTCATTAATGCAGGAACTACACATTCCTTCCACCTCAAATCCAGTTATCTACTGTGATAATCTAAGTGCAACTTACACTTGTGCCAATCCAGTGTTCCACACTCGAATGAAACACCTTGCACTTGACTATCTTTTTGTTCGAGAAAAGGTCCAAGCTGGGGAACTCCAAGTGAAGCATATCTCCACCAAAGATCAGTTAGCAGATTCCCTAACCAAACCACTTTCCAATGACAAATTTCACTTGCTTACATCCAAGATTGGTGTTCTTGATCGATCCACCATCTTGCGGGAGGATATTAGAGGGAAACAGAAATTCAAATCTAATAGTTAAAACCTAAGCCTTATCACTTAAGAATAGGTATATCACATGTTTAAATTCAAATGTAAATGTAACTTTATCAGTCCTTATCTTGTACAGCTATATAAGCTACACATACACAGAAATACAATCAAGCCTATTTTCAAACAATTCTCTGCGTTCTATTAATTTTGTTTATGCTTCCTGAATCCTAATAATCTATGGCACATGTTAAGTTACTCCAACCAGCACTACTGCATTGATTAAATGCTCAATTCACAAAGAATTACTAACATGTCAAGTGCAAAGCTGATCAAATCATGCCCCACAAGTGGTACGGCCCGGGCTGGCGCGTCGGGCGTTCGAAAATCTACTTCTTTGAACAATTTTCTATTCAAATTAAATTGTTTAATGCATAGGAAAGTTCGAAAGTACTACGATTTTAAATGTGTTGCATCTTTAAAAGGCTATACTATTAACATTGAGCATATGCCCTAAAGTTAGCAATAAATAAATATTAGTTTGTACATGGACAGGTGCAATAGTTTCAATTTTGTTTCCTCCTCTAAAGTGTGTAGCACTTAAACAAAAACTAAGTTTACTCTCTTCTTCATATGAACATGAAAGGCCTGAAGAGAGGTTACGATTCTAGCATTCATTAGCAAAAGTAGAGATAAAGGGGATATGATTTATTATAACATTTATGTGAAAGGAAAAGTTAATCTATACTATATATAAAAGTACGAGTTTTGTAAAACTTTTGAATCGTCCATTATACCCTTATTTTTCAAACATATTTCTTAAATGCCATTGTTTAACTATTGTAGTTTTATCCTACTAAAAACTCTATTTTTATTCAATTAAATTTAATATCTTTATAATTACTTTATTTTTACCATTTTACTATTTTTCAATAAAAATTTGGATATATTAAAAATTTTTAATATATAGTTTTATTCTATTAAAACCTCTATTTTTATTTAATTAAATTCAATATTTTATAATTATTTTATCTTTACCATTTTAATTTAAAAAGTCATTGTGATTCACATATTTGATAGTTTAATGTATTATTATGATTAAAATTTATTATTTCCTTAACGTGCAATTATTTTATTTAACTTATAATTAATTTTTCACTTGATAAATGTATCTTGATATGGTTTAAATTTGTTTTTTTACTTTGTTAATATTTTTCTTTGTGTGAGATAATTTCTTTTGTTACTTTGATAGTAAAACCCAATGTATATACAAATGGGCTGGTCGAGTTGGATTTGGGTTAAGTCAGTTTTGGGTTAAGGAAATTTTGGAATATAAGGGTTCGATTAATTTTCGATTTCAGGTTGGGTTGAGTTCGGATTGTTCAAATGTCGGGTCATTTGGGTTTGAGTCAATTTTGGTTTGTGTCTTTTTCGGTTTCGGGTCATATGATTTCGATAATTTCGGGTTTGAGCCTCCGATTTTCAGGTTCAGGTCTTTTTTAATTCGGGTCTTTTAATAAATATAATTAATCCCGATTCGGGTAATTTCGGATTAATCTCAAGGGTTGATCGGGTTTGGGTCATTAAGGATTTGGGGTCAGGTCATTTCGGTTTTGGATTGAGTGGATTTTTTTGGTCTAATCGAGTTGGATCAGGTTTTGGTTTCAGGCGGTCGAGTCGAATACCCGCACTCGGGTAAAATTTTGTCAGCTTTAATAATAGGCTTATTTAGGAAAAAATTAGTAGTATGCTTTCTTTTTTGTAAAAAAAATAGTAGTATGCTTAACATTTTAATCTTAATTTAATTTAAAACAAATTGGGTCATGTGCAAGTGCAACGCCACGTGAAAGTGAGGACTAGTTACAAAAAAGGACTCAAGGGCAAGAATTGACTAGAAACTAATCCAGGGTCTTCTTAGTAATTTGGCAAGTGAGAAAAGACAGAAAAAGACAAAAAGTTCAAATAGAGCCTCGTCATCGATCTTCAAAAGGGGCCTTTGATAAATTCCCCAAGTCTTCCAAATAACATTTAGTATATATATTTGACAGAAAGCATAGAGAACAACCAAAAACATGATAAATTGACCAAATGTACGTAGTGGGAAAATTTGTAGAATCTATTTTACCTGAAGCTTGAGCTGTGAAATCGAAGAATTTAAGTTTCTGGCTATGTGGGTATCTTTTACAAGTCACCCATATCCAAGAGGTTTTTCATTAATGAACCCTCTTCTTGGCAGAGAAGAGGTTATAGTTGTAATGGCAGGTGATTGGAGGGAATAACTCTCCATAAAATTTAGATTCTATAGAACAAACAATACCTAACAACCCTTCCTCTAGCCAAGACCCTAAAAGAGTCTCTAAGACTGAGCAATCAAATAGTGCTGAAAAGGTAAACAGGTTTTCTATCCTAGACTCAATTCTTGAAGAAGAAGAAACTCAATGCAAATCTGAGCAAAGGAAGGAACATGTCAGCCCCAAGAAAACTAGAGCAACCTCTGCAGGAGCCTCACATGCTATTCAACAATCTCTACCGAGGAAAAAGAATAGCATAAAGCAAAAAGGGCAGCAAAAAGTGAGTAGCAAAACTAACAATGGTAACCCACCCACCCTCTCTTTATGAATATCACCGTTTGGAATGTTAGGGGATTAAATAAAACCCTAAAACACAAAGCAGTAGCTAGTAGATTAAATCTCTTGAATGTTGATATAGCTTGCTTGCTGGAAACTAGAGTTAGAAAGGTGAACATGCAGCATATTTTAAATTCATCTTTTAATAGATGGAGTTTAATCCATAACTATTATTTTGCTCACAATGGGAGAATCTGGCTTCTTGGAAGGAACAATATTACTGTAAATACTATTGCTTGCACAAATCAGTCTGTAACAGTTGAATTAGCTTATGAAGGAAGAAAGTTTTACTTTTCTTTTCTATATGGCTCAAACAGAGGTATAGATAAAAGAAGATTATGGAACCACATTAGTATTCTTGCTAGTCAATTATCGGGTTTCCCATGGATATTGGCTGGAGATGTTAATATCTACAAATCTTGTGATAAAAGTTCAGATTGTACAGAAAACACAACCTCATCCCTTGAAATGAAGGATTTTCAAGATTTTCTTGTACATAATGCTTTGTTTGATCATGCTTACACAGGAACTCAATACACTTGGAGTAACAAGAACCCTACAAATCCTTTAGCTAGGAAATTGGATAGAGTACTTATAAATGATGTTTGGTTGGATACTTTCTCTAATTCTTTTGTTGAATTTCTTGCTCCTGAATGTTCAGATCACTCCCCCGCATTCATAAAGTTGGACAATACTTTGCAATCTTCTCCAAAGCCCTTCAAATTCTTTAACTTGTGGACTCAACATGGCGACTTTTTGAAAATTGTTAAGGAATCTTGGGCAGAACCTGTAGCTGGCAACCCTATGTTTGTATTGCAAACAAAGCTAAAAAGGCTCAAAGTTTGCTTGAAGAAGCTAAATCATGAGCACTACAGCAACATCTCAAATAGAGTCAAAAGCAAAAAAGAGGAGCTAATTTCAGTTCAAAAATTATTGCTTGGCCCAAATTTCAGTTCGGATCTACTTGAAAAGGAAAAACAACTTGTGGCAGAGCTTAATGACTTGATGCTAGCAGAAGAAAAGTTTTATAAGCAGAAAGCAAAAATCCATTGGCTCAAAGTGGGTGACCAAAACACCGGTTTCTTTCATAAGGTAGTCAAAGCAAAGCAATCAAAGAGCACCCTAAAGCTTCTCATCAACTCTAATGAAGAGAGACTTGAGACAAGCTCTACTATTTCTAATGAAGCATTGAATTACTTTCAACATCAGCTTGGAAGCCCACCTTCAGGGATACTGGATTTTCCATTGGAGTCTATGAAGAAGCTGCTTCCCGCTATAAATGAGTCAGAAATCCAATCACTGATAGCCCCTATCACAAAAGAGGAGATAAGGTCAGTTATGTTTTCTATTGCTGGTGACAAATCCCCTGGACCCGATGGTTACACTTCTGAATTTTATAAAGCTGATTGGTCTATTATAGCTGATGATGTTGTTCATGCTATTCAATATTTTTTCACCACTAGCTTTTTACATCGATCTGTCAATTCTACTATAATAGCCCTTATGCCTAAGGTTCCAAACCCTACTAGAATGACAGAATTCAGACTTGTAGCTTGCTGCAATGTGATCTATAAATGCATAACAAAAATTCTAGCTAACATGCTCAAAAAGTGCCTCCCTACTGTAATTAGTAAAAACCAATCTGCTTTCATATAGGGGAGAAACATGTTGGAGAATATTTTGCTTGCCCAGGAGGTAGTCTCTGGATATCAAAGAAAGCATAAGTCACCTAGATGTGCCATCAAGATAGACCTTCGTAAGGCTTTTAATTCTCTTAGTTGGAACTTCATTATCAAAGTTTTACATGTTATAGGCTTGCCTAAAAAGTTTGTTGATTGGATTCATGGCTGCATTACCACCCCTATGTACTCTGTTGCTGTAAATGGTAGCCTTGTTGGTTACTTTCCAGGTGCAAAAGGCGTAAGACAAGGGGATCCGATCTCGTCTTATCTATTTGTTCTTTGTATGGAAGTCTTGCCGCAGTTATTAAACAGGGCAACAACAAAAGGAGCTTTTAAGTATCATCCAAAATGTCATCAGATTGGTCTTACACATCTAGCTTTTGCAGATGACTTACTTATCTTTTCTCATGGCTCAAAAGCTTCAATCTTAGCAATAAAGTCTATATTGTAGGATTTTTCTCTCATTTTTGGCTTGCAGGTCAATAATGCTAAGTGTGAAATTTTTTCGGCTGAAATCTCACAGGATGTGTTGGTGGAAATTCAAAAAATTTCGGGTTTTAAACTCAGCAAACTTCCTGTTAGTTATCTAGGGGTTCCTTTAAAAACTAAAAGACTTGGAGTCAAGGATTGTGAACCCTTGATAGAAAAGATCACTGCTAGAATACATAGTTGGACATCAAAGCACTTGTCTTATGCTGGAAGACTTCAGCTCATCCAATCAGTAATATCTAGCATGCATAATTTTTGGTGTAGTCACTTCATATTGCCTCAGAAGGTTATTAAGAAGGTAACTCAACTTTGCTCTGCTTACTTTTGGAAAGGGACATCTGGTAAAGCTACTGGTGCTAAAGTAAAATGGGAAAATGTTTGTAAACCAAAAGCTGAGGGAGGCCTATGTCTAAAACATGCCAAAGAATGGAATACAGCTTGCATGTTTAAGATCATTAGACTTATATTATCAGACTCTGGATCTTTGTGGGTAGCTTGGCTGAACAAATATGTTTTTAAGGATAGTACATTCTGGAATTTTCAGATCACCAACAATATCAGCTGGACATTAAGGAAGCTTTTGAAACTCAGAGATTTTGCACAACCTTTATTCCAACAACTTTCAGAAGACTTCAAAATTCAACAAGCCTGGCAGTTACTTCGAGCAAAAGAACACAAGGTAGACTGGCATCGTTTATTGTGGTTTACTGGCTATATTCCTAAACATACCATAATTGCTTGGTTAGCTATCCTCAACAGTTTGCCAACCAAAGACAGGTTACTGAAGTGGGGACTAAATATTGCCGATGGAGCATGTTCTCTTTGCAAGCAGCACAAAGAGACAAGAGACCATCTGTTTTTCACTTGTAATTTCTCAAAAGAAATTTGGCACAAAGTATTGAAGTTGTGTTGTCTAAGTAGAACTCCAACCTGCTGGAATTCAGAGCTTCAATGGGGGATCAAAAAGTTAAAAGGTAAAGCTCTTATAACCCTTATTTGCAAAATTGCATGGAATGCAACCATCTATTTTGTCTGGTGCGAACGGAATGTCAGATTTTTTGGTAGATCTGAGCATAGTCCTACCCAAATTCTGATGAAAATTGCAGCTGTAGTGCAAAGACGATTGCATGGCCTGGAAAACATTGCTAACGATCCAGTCAACTTGCAGCTTAGTGAAAATTGAGGTTTCTCTGTAAATATTTTTGGTAGTTAAGATGTTTTGCAAATGTGTGTTTTCACTTTTTTTTTTCCTAGCTTGTACAGCTTAGTGAGGGAAGTTGTATAGGAATTTTGTATAGACAGTAGCAGTTTAAACACTGCTTTTTCGATGAATGAAAGCTTACATATTCATCCAAAAAAAAAAAACAAACAAGAACAGAAGCAAAGCAAAGCAAAGCTCCTTAATCTTAATAATTGAAGTGAAACCTCAAAAACTCAAAAGAAAACTTAAAGCAGGTTTTTTTTTTATTTGAATAATGTGGACGAACTTATTTTTGATTGGCAGTTGAGGTACCCGCCCCGCCATTGTATCTGTATCTTGGTAAATGGGTCCCATGGAGTATTTTTTAATGGTTCCAATTTTCCAAAGTTTTTTACTTTTTCTTTAATCCTATTTTTCCATTATTTCTTTTTTTAAAGAAAAAAAAGTTCCATCGAATTTTTCTGCAATTTATATTAGCTAACTCAAAAATTGTACAATTACAAACGCAAGCAACAATTTAATTTATTTAAATAAATTTGGGTTAAATATAAGATGTACACAAACAAAAAGTAAAAAGAAAATAAAAAAAAGTATGTATCTTTCCATTCAAGTTTAGTTTCAAGTCATTAATTACTAGCCATCGAAAATACTTTCTTAAGTTAGAATATATGTGTTAAAAAGGCCAAGATGGTTGGGAATTAATTAGGTTAATTAGAATTTTTTTTTCCTAATCTTTAAAGGGACGGTTTTTCTTTTCTTTTTCGTTTTTTTTTTTAAAAAAAAACCTTTAAAGGGCGGTTTGAAGTTAACTACTATAAAAAAGTTATTGGTGCAAGCTCTAGCACAGTAGAAGTACATCAAAAAATTCCGGCAACTTGGAAAGAAATTATCACGTCCCTTCTCCTCTTTCAAGACATTAGCTAGGCCATCTTTAATTCTATTATTCGTGTCTCTTCCGATGCCTAATTAGAGGTAAATATATTATACGGACTATACTTTAATTTTCTTATATTCTTCAATGGAAGTTCTCTCTAATTCTCAGTGATAAACTCTTATGTTTATTATTTTCAATTCTCCATGCATCTTAGAATATATTTTTATTTGTTTTTCTTGTTTTTACTTTAACCAGCTGCGGAAAGTATATATATCTTATCTTTTTGTTATCTTATATATCTATTTGAAGTTTGTCAAGGATTAAACCCTAATTATTATTAGAACAAAGAGTTTGTATCCCGAATTAAGGTGATCAAGCTAGGTATATAATCTATATTATAGCAAGCAAAGTTTTATACTTAATTAGCAATTTTATTTCTTCAAAAAAAATTAGCAATTTTATTTGTTGGATAAAACGTATTAAAAGCTTTTTCTTGTTAAAAGATAAATTCTTGTAGATTTGCTAATCAATGTTGCTCATATAAAACTTGATACTAATTAATTATATATATACAATTTACATGTATTGAGCACGTACATCCTGTATTTATTTATTTATTTTTTTCTGGTGATGGGGGTTTTTATGAGAGGTGCACCTAGTTGGAATCTAATCTATATATCTATCTATATATAATATGGCTGAATCTCTACGTTTTTTTTTTAATTTACGTCAATATTTGTTTATTTTTTCTTTTGCCAACTCTCAATGACAAAAAAGCTCTTTTTCTTTTACCATGGGACATAGTTGTACAAACAAGTTTTACCCCAATAATAAAATAATATCTTAAGATTTAAACTTGAAATCATCTGTAGGGTTTGCCTTGAAACACAACGTTTTTTTTTTTAATATTCATGCACGGTAGCTAGAAATACTATAGGCAGGAAAATTTTAAATTTAGGCATTGACAAAATCCCTTTTAGACGTGTAATATATAATTAAGTTATATATTATCAATATATATCTGTTATATAGTTTGCTTTTTATGATAATCAGATCTCTTACTTTAACATGCATGATCGTTGACAGTAGCTGCTGCTGCAAATTATTACGTGTTGCTGATCAGCCTTTTAGCATATCGACGTTCTTTCTTCTGACCTTTCTAATTGGAACCAAGATTAATTTTCGAAGTATATAATAATATGGTAATTATTTGGTTTTGTTCTAATTAGATATTATCCAATTATATATGAATGCTTGTAGTTATATAATTGATCAGTGGCCATTGTTTGGTATGGATTTCAGTGGCAACAAGATTATGAAGCGGATAATTATGAAGATGAGGGTCTTGCCAGAGCTATTGAAGAAAGTTCGAAAATTTCACAGCAAAAAAGGTAATAAAACATAGAGTCTTAAATATAATGTTAATGCAAAACTTATATTCCCTCCGGCCTCCGTCACATATTATCTGTCCCTTTTGGGTTAAACTAATCATACATTTGATTTTTAATTACAAAAAATGTATATGCAATTAAGTTTTCAAAAAAATATGTTTTGAAAAGTTTAAGACTTAACTTAATCAAAACATAATTTTTTAAAATTTATTTTTATATAATTAAAGGTCAAAGTTAGGAGACTTTGATCCAAAAGAGACAGATAATATGGCACTGAAGGAATAGTAAATTAGATAATTGAGACTGAAATTTTTAAACTTTAATTTCAATGTAAAGCAGCTATGCAGGAAAAGTCTGGCAAGGGCCGGATTGGGCACACTCCCATCGTTGTGATGTGTGTAGAAAATGCGTAAGTAATAATCTCAATTGTATTCTTAATTATTACTAAACTATTAGATAAAACTGCTTTCGTCATGTCATTAATTTGGGATTTAAACCAATAGCATTGTACTAAATCTTACAAAAACTATTGATTTTGTTTGATTGTAATTCATATTGCAGATGCATATGACATGGCCACAGCAATTTTGCTTCAGTCGATTTTGGAACCAATGTCATTGTGCGGAACATAGATTCGATGGAACACCCGTCTGCTGTAGCTGTTTAAGGTTTGAGGTTTGTAATAAATACTTTTAATCAATTAATTGAGCCATATAATATGATATTATTATAATTATTAATTGTAATATATATATATATATATATATATATATAACACAAAAAAAATTAAAATATTTGGGTGTAGGGAGCAAAAGCAGCAGAGTTCCTCAAGCTTGAAGATAATAGGAAAATTTGCCAGGATTGTTTTGCTACATCAATAACAAATCAAACAGAGAAACATTCTATTATAAAGAATGTTGACTTTTTGGAATTAAAAGGTGTGGAACTCAAGAGTACTCCTCCTATCTTCTTCGTGGATACAAGACAAATGAGTAGACTTTTAACTCTTGGAAATCCAGTTGCGGTAAGCAATCATTTTTTTTTAATTTCTTCCCAATTAGTTTTATACACTATATAGTTTTTTTTAATGTATTGATTTAATTTGTTGATGTTTTGCTTTTGATTGAAATTGAATATACAGCAACATGATGGTGTACTGAATGGGCTGACTCATTGTCGCAATAAACTCGATGATTCAATATATGTGGAAAATGTAAGAATATTATTTTATTAGCGACTCATTTTCATAATTCTATTATATAGTATTAGTTAGAGGAAGTTTTAGAAAAATAATTTCCTTATATGTAAGAAGAAGTCCTACTATAATTGTTATTTCTAATTTTTTTTTTTTTGCTATATATATGAAAATGATAATATAGGTTGAAAGTCTTTCACGAAGAGGGAATGAAATTGAGGTGAGACGGGAGTACTATCAAATAGATTCTCCTTTCATAGCAGTCTTCGTTTTATTTGGTTTGCCAAGGTACACTATCCAATTCTCATTTATTACTTTGCTTAATATTAATTTTTCATCCCATTGCATATCCTTCGTTATAATTATTAATTATTGTACGTATGTAGGAGGGGTTCAATGCCCCTCAAACAAGATTTCTTGTGAATTATAAGATAGCTAGGCTCTGGAAAATCATTCCCCCAAAATTGGGGTCTGGTCACACAATTAATTGATTATGAATTAATTGAAACTTGATGTGCCGAAGAATATGGCAAAATTCATTCCAAAAAAAACTTTAGTGTTTCATGTTACTCTAATGTTAATTAGTATACATATTTAGCTTTTTCTCTTTCATATATATGGGTGCAAAATTATCTTCTTTTTTTTGCGGTGGTTGTAAAATTATCATTACAAGAATATTAGAAATTATAATATTCTAAATCATTGATTAATTGCATTGCAGGGCCCAGACGGGATCAATCCTAGCTCATGAACTGATTCACGCTTGGTTTATGCAAACAGGTGACGATATTATTGATCATCTACACAATTAATATTTTGTAATTAGGAAAATGAAAATTTATAATTAATATGTGATGCTTTTGTGTTAATAATTATGAATTATTAGGCGTAAATCACTTGGAAAGCAAAACGGAGGAAGGAATATGCAATGTAATAGCTCACGAATTCTTGGGGTGGTTCAAGGTGTCGGAGGGGGAGGCTTCGTCGTCTAATGGTGATTACAATAGGGATTTAAGACAGTTTTACAAGTATGGTATCGAAATTAATCCTTCTGATACTTATGGTAATGGCTTTAGAGATGCTAAATGGGCTTTTGATAATTGGGGTCCTCATCGAGCACTTGATCATGCCATCAAACATGGAACTTTCCCTCCGAGCCCTAACCCTATTTGGTTCAATGGTAATACACATGCTCCCTGGACCGGGAGCTCACAAGTTCAAGTCCCAGCATATTTGATGCCTGAGGGTTTTTTGCAGTTTTGTGCTGACCTTGTTAAGTTTGTTATTATACATTTTGCTAATTTGGTCATTTGGACATATGAAAAATGTTGTAATGAGATTTAAACGGATGCCCTTGAAAACAAACATTTGAATGTATTCTCCAAAAAAAGAAGCATTTGTCATGGTTTCACCTGATTATTATCAAGTAAGATTTTAAGACTCAGTGTCATGCATTAGTAAAAATATTTTTATTTAATTCCTTCATCAATGTATTATAATTTTATTTTGTTGCACTTGAGTTGTTGGTTCAATTGATGAGTGCACCCTGCCTGGATTGGATTATGAGATCGTGGGTTCAAGTCACACGCAATGACGGAATGTGAGTTTAGTTTATTTGTGTGTTTGCTTATTTGGTACTTTGGTAAATAAGTTATTTAAGGTAATTTCTTAGTTTGGGTTGGATTCTCGTTTAAGATGTTTGGGCATATACGAAGATTTATTCTGATTGTAATGAGATTTCACTTGAATTACTCAACAAAAAAATATTATTTGTTAAAAAAGATTCCTAATTTTACAAAACAATTGTAAGAGCGAAAAGTTTAAACTTCATACGTAACTAAATTCATAAATTAAATGGTGGATACAATATAATCTTCATTGCTTCTTCGTTTGGTTGTAATATCAAATTAGGGTCTGTCCTTTTGAAAAAATTTCAATTAAGGATCTCAACTTTAGAAAACATCAAATTAGATCCCCACCTTTTCGAGTAAGGTTAATTAATTTCAACATGTTAGACTTGACCGAGTGTGTCCAACACGCATGTCAATTTTTCCGATGCTACAATCAGCGCGTCGTTTAAATTAACTGTGCATGTCCACAACCCACATGTGGACTTATTTGACATTTTTCAAAGTTGAGGTCCTTAATTGAGAATTTTATAAAAGATGGACCCCAATTTGAGATTTCAGCTTTCTTGTCCCAACCAATGATGATCATCATTGTCAAGAAACAATTACAAATGATTAATCATGATGTAAGTATAATATAAGTGGACGTTTAGTTGGAGGGATCTTTGATTTCATGTGAGAATCTGATACAAGAAATGCAACATTCCCAGATTTGGTTCATGATTTTTTTGTTTATAGGATGATATTCATATTCTTACCATATCTCCACTACGGTTGGAATTTTGTACTATTTTAGTGAGAATCTCATTCCTACGGTGAGAACATGTTTTCTTTTATTAATGAGTTGGAATCAAAGATCACTCCAGTCAAACACCTAGTTTAGATTAATTTGATTGATACCTAAGCTAAGTTTATAATGTGAATTATATATATGGGTCTATACTCTAAACAAAATTGGGACAAATTTTACAATTGTCTAGAAGCTAAAATATGTTCGCACGAAATTGGGTGGAGAAAGGTAGAGCCAGATGTGGACTCTGCTCTTTTTTCAACATGAAAAATGGATTTATTTCATGGTTCTTATTTATTTGATTTGGATTCATTTCATCATTTTTTTTTGTTGAGATTCATTTCATCATTTGCTGATCAAAACACTGCTGACAATGACTGAATTTGACTAGACTTGGGATTCTCATTTATTTCTAGGACATGTAAAACATGCCTGCATCATTTTTATTTTTGGTCAATCTTGCAAAAATCCAAGTGAATGCGCAAGAAAATTACTATCCATTATTATATCGGGGTTTGATGTCCCTAAATAAAGTTTTAGATTTGGATTTTATGGATGAAGAAAATAAATGTTAGAAAAGTTTGGATCAGAATTTGATATAACTTAATTATATTGTACTATATTAATTAGAATTTAATATATACGGACTATCAAAGTAAAAGAAAAAAGAGTGGATGTGTGAAGATTTGAGTGGATATTTTAAATTAACCCCCACCCCATATTACCTTCCTTGTGCCTTCAATTATTGTTGGATAAATTGGCAAATTTTACAACTTTCCATATTTATTTCCAAATTGTAGCACCTTAGGATCAAATGTAAAAGTTTGTTACCTTTCTTATATCATATATATGCATTTATTTTTTACTAAGGGTATCCTAAGTTTTTTTGACCTAAGATTAATTTCTTTTGGATGCATAAGGTTAAAATCCTTCCAAGAAATCGAACTTATATTTTCATCCTTATCAGGATGGAGGCCGCTTACCATCTCAATCAATCAAATCACTTGTTGTTATGAATTTCTGTTTCACTCTTTTAGTAATTTTAACTTGTATGGTAGGTCATGTTTGATTGTAGCTAATGTCTCAACTTATAAATGGGAGGTATACTTGTCTTACCAAACAAGGACTTAACACGTGATTAAGGTAACGAGTAACGACCGTCGACCGTGATTAGGCATCCAAGTGGACCGGCGAAAAACGATCCCATTAAACAAAACGACAATAAATTATTTTTTTTTTGCACAGAAACGACAATAAATTTTGTGAAAAAAAAATAAAACGACAATAAAACTATTATAAGTATTAACAAACAAATAATAATGTAAAAGAAAATTTGATGATTTTAAGATAAAATAAAAACCACGAAAAAAACATGGAGCTGACGACACAACACTTGTCGAAGATAAAATGCGCACCTCCACTACAACCTCACAGATTTTCCCCCACTCCCTCCGCTAACTTGCGCCGATTTCCCCCTCCTCTCTCTCCAATGGCTGCTTCTCTGCAACTATGTCGTTTCTGCATCCGAACTCGTTCCGATAATTTTGGCGGAAGATCGGTAGCTCTTCCTTCCCGGAAGCCTCTCTCCGTTCGATGCTCCGGCGATTCTTCTTCTTCCTCCTCCGTAGCCGTGGATTCCGATAACTTCGATGCCAAGGCTTTCCGACATAACTTGACGAGGAGTAAGAATTATAATAAGAAAGGATTCGGACGCAAGCAGGAAACTCTCGAGCTTATGAACCGAGAGTACACTAGTAAGTTTCGCTCTAAACAAAGCTTGAATTTTAGTTGGAAAGGTAGAAAATTTAATTGAGTTTTGGTAAAATTTCTTCTCTTTTTGGAAAAAAAAAATTCAGGTGATATCATAAAGAAATTGAAGGAAAACGGAAATGAGTATACATGGGGAAATGTTACGGTGAAATTGGCTGAAGCATATGGTTTTTGCTGGGGAGTTGAGAGAGCTGTCCAGATTGCTTATGAAGCGAGAAAACAGTTTCCAGATGAGAGAATTTGGATTACCAATGAAATTATCCACAATCCAACTGTTAACAAGGTCTTTACATTTTTTTATATAAAATTGTTATCTAGTGTTATTTTATCCAGTATCTAGTGTTATTACTTATTAATACTTTAGTCCTTAACTGCTGGAATTGTTGTTTTCTTTTAATAAAGATGGTATTTTGTTTTCTTGATGCAGCGGTTAGAAGAGATGGAAGTTAAGAATATTCCGGTTGAGGAAGGGCAGAAACAGTTTGATGTGGTAAACAAGGGTGATGTTGTAGTTTTGCCTGCTTTTGGAGCTGCTGTAGATGAGATGTTGGTCTTGAATGACAAAAATGTGCAAATTGTTGATACAACTTGTCCTTGGGTAACTAAGGTATCTTCTTCCTTTCATTAATCTACCGCCGTAACAACTAATTCCATGTAATTATTTAGTTTTGACTTTTATGTTTGCAGCTTTTAACATTTCAAACGATTTTTTTTTTTTTTCATTCTGATATAATGAAGTGTTACTTCTTTGAAGGTATGGAACGTTGTAGAGAAGCACAAGAAAGGAGACTACACTTCAATCATTCATGGCAAATATGCTCATGAGGAGACAATAGCAACTGCATCTTTTGCTGGGACATACATCATAGTGAAGGATATGAAGGAGGTATGCCCTAAAGTGGCTAATATATATTATGTTTTCTTGTTACTAAATCGTATCACTTTTTGGCTGGTCGATATGTCATTTATGTTTGTATTTAGTAAAAAATGTTTGTTTTTGTGTTGTATTGGATGTGAAGGCAAAATATGTTTGTGATTACATTCTTGGAGGTCAACTTAATGGATCTAGCTCAACCAAAGAGGAATTTTTAGCGGTATGACCCTTTTTTTCCCCTCTTTCCTATTTCCTTCATATAAAAATGTCTATGCATCGTGCCAATTTTTAGATGATTATTGGCTTTTTTTTGCAGAAATTCAAGAATGCAGTTTCGGAGGGATTCGATCCAGATCGTGACCTAGTAAAACTTGGCATTGCAAATCAAACCACGATGCTGAAGGGAGAGACAGAGGAAATTGGTTAGTGCCACTTAGGCACTTATGATATATCACTTCTTTTTGGCTAGGAATAACTAATTGTGACACACATGTTGTATTTTGTTTTAACAGGAAAATTAGTAGAAAAGACAATGATGCAAAAATATGGAGTGGAAAATGTTAACGATCACTTCATAACCTTTAACACAATTTGTGATGCAACACAAGTAAGTTGAATATATCTGCCAGTTTGGTTTTCATTAGAAATGTGTGAATCATGCTTCTGGTCATATGGAAGATATACCAGCATCTATTGCTCCTTTGTGTTTGTTGGTCATTGAATTAAAGCTGATCTATCTTCATTTTTCAGGAGCGGCAAGATGCAATGTACAAGTTAATTGAGGAAGACCTAGATCTCATGTTAGTAGTTGGTGGGTGGAACTCGAGTAACACCTCACACCTTCAAGAAATTTCAGAGGACCGTGGGATCCCCTCATATTGGATTGACAGTGAAGTGAGAATAGGTCCAGGAAACAGAATTGCTCACAAATTGAAAGTAAGTTTAAATGCAGAGTAATTTTGTTAACCTTCTTGTTTAAAAAAGTATTATCGTTGCAATATTTGTTCTGATGAATGTGGTTTTCTACCAGCACGGAGAGCTGGTTGAGACAGAAAACTGGCTACCAGAGGGCCCCATCACAATTGGTGTTACATCTGGTGCCTCTACACCAGATAAGGTGATTCTCTTTCACATGAAATTTCGTATTTCCTCAGCGCGGCTTACTTAAAATTTGTGTGTTTTTAATCTTCTTGTTTTCCTTTTATCTACTCCATTATAAATGGTTTATAATTTATTCCATGAAAGACTGACTTCTTCCAGTATTAACTGCACAGCTTGAAACTTGTACCTTTTGTGGGCTTTGATCATTCTACTATATAATTCGTTTTATAAACCGAGACTGTGTTTTTATATAACACTATTAGGTTTACAATATGTAATTAACATATTTGTTTTATTGAATCTAATCAGGTTGTCGAAGATGCCCTCGTCAAGGTGTTTGACATAAAACGAGAAGAAGCCCTGCAAGTAGCATAAATATAGGCTCACCCAGGTGCAGCAGCACTCGGTAGCTCGTTTGGTAGTATAATTTGGTCAATGTATAAGTAAAACAGGAGACTCTTAGGATCTTAGATGTAATTGCATCATTGCATGTACACTTGAATTGCAGTGGAGTATGTAAACCAATATATCATGAAATGTTTGACATTACTGAAATGAATGTAAGTTTTCTATATGATAAGAGTTGTCTATCAGTGCAGTTATCATGTGTCTTAGTATACTGCACTTGTATATGTATACAAGTAAATCTGATGATACATGGAATGAATTTAATATTCTTGAAGGTTACTCTTCTTTTGTTAACTTAAGCATTGAAAAATCTGATGGCATTCTCTTTCAGTCGGAACCTTTTTGTGTCTTGACCGTGACATATAAGCAGGTTTCGGACCAAAAGCTCTGTTTAAATTGAAAGTCCTTTACAACATGCGTAGCAAACAAGAGAGAAAAATGGTAGGCCAAGCATCCTTATCTTATGCCCTGCCTACTATCTAAAATTTCAGGTGTCATCAATTCAGCCGTCCACTTTGAAAAGTTTGGTTTTAAGTTTTTTTTTTGGCTTGAACGTAGCTCCTCCATGTTATTAATTAATGTTAAAGTGATGTTTAACAACCATAATTGGCCTATAATCTCATACATGATATAGTAAAATTGAAGGAAAAATCATGACAAACACTTTTTCTTTGGTAAAATTAAAAATTGTAAACAAGAATGAATATATAGCTGTAATCAGACATTACATTGGTTTTATTATCATGTGATTTCTTCATCGATCATATTTGATTGCCAATAGATGTGCTAATCTCTGGTAATGACTCAACTACCAGCACTGGATTCTAATGAATTTTCCGGAGTCTGATTTGGAGTTGGTCCGCCCCATGTTCTCAGACGCTCCTCAGCTTGCACAGCCTGCAACATTTTGTTTAATTCAGCATCATTTCATAAACATTTGAACATTTTCCAGATTATTGGTAGCTGAATGTTGAACATAACATACCTCTTTTCGCCAGCTTGCTCGGAGCATTACAAACAGCAGAATGGTTGTTTGAAGGACAGTTCCAACCAGCATTCCTGACCAAATCCCTTCAACCCTCAGCTTAAATTTGAAACCTAACAAGGCTCCTGCAGGAATCCCAAATAGATAGTAACACACTATGTTGATTAAACCAACATAAAACTGCCATCCTGCTCCCACTGCCACCCCTGCACAACCAACAGAATAAACATTTTTATGCATTAGATGAATTTATTTGACCACATTTGACAGTGCCTTATGTTCTTGTCCTAAAAGGCTAAAACATGTTTCACATGGGCAGAAAATTTGCAGTATACCATGGAGAACAGGAAGAATGCTGTTGAGGAAGATTGTTGCTGCCAGAAAATAACCAAGCTTTGATGCCTCTTTTATAACCTTTGGTTTGTCAGTGAATAGCTTTGGGAAATCATGCTTGGTTGCCAGAATAATAGCCATGAAAATAATTCCGACCGCCAAAGATGTTAAAACTGCCACCACTATTGAGAATCTTGCTGCTTTGGGACGTCCAGCTCCAAGTTCATTGGACACCCTAAGACTGTAAGAATTCAAGCATATATACTATAACCAACAAATAGCAGAACATAATCTTTGAGAGTTAATCATGTGAAAGGCTTAAGCAAACAGACCTTACTGCTGCATTGAAACCTAGAGTAACCATTGAAGTCCAAAGTTGCAAATTCATGCTGCCAAATTGAGATCACAATGAATATAATAAAACAGTATTAAAAGGCTGCAGGTTCATTGCCTCCAATTTTAGGAATTGTGGATAAAAAAAAATAAAAAAAAAAATAAAAGAAGAAACTAACCAGATTGAAATGGCATCTACTGCAAGTGTAGGATTTTTTAAATATCCCACCATTAGAATGATTGCTGTAAAGTACCATAGCTCCAAGCTTTTATCATCAAAAATGCCAAGTTCTTAGCATATGCTCTTCAAATGGTGAGATGGCTTATATATCTAAAATTTGAGTACTTACCATAACATTACTGCAGATGCAAGCGAGAGTTTAACGAAACCCCACAATGACTTGAAAGCCAACAAGGATAGACCAGTCCATGAATCCGGGAAATACCCCGAAACCACATAAATTAACATAGCAATCACCTGAAGCCACCATGAGATGTTCCCAGCCATGGCAGCACCAAGTAGGCCAAGATGAAGCTTATTGATAAGAGCCCAATTCAACAAGACATGACAAGCCAAACCCAAAACTGAAATTATGGTCATAACCCAAACTTTGCTCTGAGATTGAAGAAACTTTTGCATAGGGAAGTTCATGGCATAAGCTAAGAATTGAGGAATAACCATTCTGCAGTATTTTCCTGCAAGCTCTGATATATCCTTGTCTTGACGAAGTAACTTTAATATTGGTGATGCAAGAAGATAACAAGGTGTTAAAGACAAAGCTGTGACTCCAGTAATAATCCATGACCTCTGCAGGTAAATTCCAAGCATATTATGTTGTCCAGCACCAACAGCTTGACCGCATAGCGTCTCAAGAGCACTTCCCATTCCTAACTAAACACAGAAAGAATTATATGCATTGAAATGAAAATGTCATCAGATTCTGCAACATGAACATGAACATGAACATTAGGGTTTTAAAATATTTGGTATCATTTGTTTGATACTCACCATGATGCCAAATACAAAGCCTTCAATCACATTAGTTGTTACAGTAACAGCTGCAAGTTGAAGTTCTCCCAAGTGACCTGCAAAAGCTACTGTGACAAAACCAATTGAAAACTGAGAGACTGATACTAAAATGGCAGGGCCTGCTATTGCCCACATCTTCTTTGATTCCTTCCAGCTTCTTTTCACTGTTTTTTGCTTATTAGCTTCCTGACCCATCTGTCTCTCCACTTGAAATGGTTTAACTTCGGATGGCTTCACTTCTACTTCTGATGAAGCCATTTTCTCCTTTTCAGTCCAAATTCTGAATTATCTTGAATACATACAAGTGTGTATATATATATACCATTAGTCCTTGGCTCACCTACCAAAAAGTGAGAACTAATCTGTGAAAAGAAAATCAGGCTTGCTTCAAATATGATGTGAAAGGTTTATTAATGGTTCTAGGTGACCAAAAGGCAATTATAGTGATTTCTTCATTTGGAGACATCGTTTTGCTACTTCTTAACTGCATGAATTGAAAAAGACAGCAACTTGAGAGCTTGAGATATTCATCTAGGAACGACTGTGAGACTGAGTCAAAATTGCAAGATTTCATAACATTCTTAATCAAATCAAATCAGATGGAACATATAATCACTAATGTAATCATATCCTGAATTCTGAATGTCTCATGAACATAATATTGTTGGATATTACAAATGGTTATGGCCTTGTGTTGATTTCCGAACTTGGTTAATGGTGTGAAGTCTAATCAGTCTTTACTTCCATTATTATAATAAACAATTACAAAATCAATACGAATATATAAAAGCCGAAACTTGCAGTTCCTCTTCAATATTCCCACCCGATATTTATTGTATATATGTAAATTTCTGGGAAGCTAGACCTTATTTCGATGAACCGTTGTTTTTAAAAAGCCTATGGAAGCATTTTACTCACGTTAGCTTTAATAAAGGCATCCTTTTAATCCTTCCTATTAAGTTTTCAGAAGAAACAAGTCAATAAACGAAAAGCGCCATTCATTAGGAGATAAATAGATATCGACATTTCATCAGTTGCCAATGTGCTGTATGACAAAAGTTGCAACTAAACAGCTCCTCCACAAATCTTACCAGATTAACTGGCTGCACCAACAACTGGTTGGTGAGTCATCAAAATAACACACATATTAGAAAGATAGATACATGTCAAACCCAGAATCATATATGATAGTTGGAATGATACGAGGATAGAAAATTTTGAAGGAACCATAAAGAATAGTATTGTATTTACGTATGTATGTTGGTAGTTTGCAGCTTTCAATCTTGAATGGTTAGTATAGTAATTCATGAATATGGATTCTTTGCCCTGTGAATCTCAGTAAATAACTATACATTAATTCATAAATTCAAATTTCGCTCCTCTGCTTCCAAGGTATTAATCTGGCGTGGTCCATTGCAATGTCTCCCTCACTTTTTAACTTGGAATGAAGTTGAAGTTGAAATGGAACTATATCTTGACTTTACCTCGAACTTCAAAATTGTAGCAGCTTGTTGTAGTGCTTTTTACCAGCAGACAGCCTTAAAAACTAGCCACCAATACCATCAGTTTGCTTGGATTTAAATGACTCAACTAATTCAGGAACCCTATCGAGCAAGCGGTTCATGTCATCTGGAAAGTCAGCCTTGGCTCGATTAGTCTTTCCTCCAACAAATACTGTGGTTCCATCTTGTAAGGCCCAAATCTTGCATGCCAAAAGAAGAAAAAGGGAAAAAATTGTGAATATATAAATACATACTGGATCCCAATTCACAGTTTAATTGATGGTGATGATAATAGTAATGCTAATAAAAGCAACAATAAAGGTTAGAATGCTAGAAATAGAGTTCAACCAGTAGCCACTATTGTGGGATGTAATTATGTAACAACATCCATTCCCGAGATGCAGCAAGAATTTCTCACCTGAGAATGAGATAAATAACTGATGCAAGTTGTGAGCATTAGAGCACCAAATCCAGCATAGACTATCGGGACCCCTGGATCAATCTGAACAAAAGTGGGGTTTTGTGTTAATTATGAAATGTTCATTTGATAAAATTCCACAATCCAGGGTAGAAGGCATCACCTTCAAGTCAAGACCGGTACTGCCAATTGCATCAACAATAACAATTTTTGTTCCATCAATCTCTATAGGAAGCTTAGAGTTAGGTCGTCGCACTCCAAAAAACTTCCCTTGTTGATCATATAGGATAATAGACTGAAGATCACGAGCAAGCATCGAACTGCAGTTCAAATTGAACGTGGAAAAAGTTCAGATCAAGGAAAAATTAGCAGAGGAGAAAAAGAAAAGGTAGGAGCAGACAATTAGCAATACGCCTGACATACTCATGTAAGCTAAATACCTTTGAATACTAATATACTATATACTATCTATTCCAACCTAAGATAAACATTTACTTTCTAGAATAAAAGACAAATTACATAACAATCAGCATAACAAAATCCCAAAGTTGTAACAAGCCAATATCATATTAGAAACTTCAACAATCTTTTCCTTTCTTCCCATTTCAACACCTTTTCCTCTGATTGATTCTTTAAGATGTACACGCATTGATGTAAAGCCATAAAACATATACTTACATTCCCTTGACATTAGGAGAATTAGTGTCCCCTATTGGTAGAAAGGTTCCAAAAAGCTTCTTGTCTCCATTGAGCTTTAGAGGTGCCATTGCTAAATTGAAAGGTCCTTCACCATCCTTAATTATCTGCAATGCTGAAAAACTCCAATCTGTCTGGTATATGGTGAACCCACCATATCTTAGGGGGTCATTTACACTAAGTGTTTTCCTCATCACTTCCTTCCCATTCATATCAAGTAATGATAGGTCAGTATGAAATTGAGAAACCTGAAACAAGGGGAAAAAAGAAATTATCAGATAAAGTAACAAAGAATAGAAGTAAGCAATATTACGCAAGAAAATAAGAAATATGTCCAGGTAGCTATTAGTTAAAGAAGATGATTACAGAAAGAAGGGTCTAAGCATCAGGAAAACTGTGGTGAATTAAGACCAGTACATAGCAATTAAAGCTCTAGCATTCCCAAATAATATTTCTTCAAGCGGCAAGATATTCAATACTCACCTCTCCACTGTCATAGTAGTCCATGTAGAACCTATTCACATGAACTTCGGTATTGAAAGCTTCAGATGGAGTGGAAAGAAACCCTGTTGGTCCCAGTACATCTCCTACAACAAAATTAAGCCCCTGTGGAACAGTGACGGACCCTTTGAAGCTCCCAGTTGCACTAAGAGTTCCACCTGCCATTATCAGCAGCATTGCTAAATGTACTCCAATTGGGGCAAATCGACCAGCCAGCCCCTTAAAAGCATATAGTGATGGTCCTTTCAAGAAAACCTGTGTTGACCAAACCATGCATTAGGGAGAAATGTACATAGAGGCAACACTGTTTAAAGAGCTAAAATGAAAATGTAACATGATGACTACTGATTTAGGATATTGTAAAGGTACATGGATCCACATGAGCATAATATTATTCTTTACAAATGGATCAATCAATTCTAATGCTTACAAGATTCCCAAGAGATTCAATGTATGAAACTATAGTAATTATTAAAGTGATAATAACAAATAAGGTGTAAAACAATGAGAAAAATAGCAAAAAGAGGAGAATTTGACCTCATATCCAGATCCCATTAGAATAACACCCAAGTCTTTAATTGAAGCTCGTGGAAGAGAGTCTGAAAATTCCTGCTTTTTAATAGCATCAGCTGTCTGCAGAAAGCTCCATCTGCATTTTTCGAATTTCCGTAAGTAGAAAGCATCTCCAACTTAATCCAAAAAGAAGATGACAAGAAGCTGTTGAAAACATCAAACCTTCTTGCAACTTTGACAAGGGGAATTTGTGTTGTGTAAGTGCAGGCCATAAGTGATAAACCCAGAAGAACCAATGTTCCAAGGAAAATGGGAGATGAGAACATGTGGTCCAATCCCAGTGTCAGAACCCATCTCCAAGTGAAGAATCCCAAAACTGGATTTTCTTCAGGGTATTTTTGGAAATAGTAATCTGGGGCTTCACCTTGATCAATTGCAGTACCTACAGAAGGATTGCAAACAAAAGGATAATTCCACCATTGAAAAAAAATCAGGCTAAAAGTAAAATCCTCCATTTTATTAAACCGATCTATCTGAAACAGATAAATATAATCTAAGCATCAAGTTAACATTTTTGCCAAACAAAAGAAGCAAAAAAGCATAAATTTTGCTTGAGAAGGAAAGACCCAACTTACCAAGAGCCATAAGGCCAGCAACAGCGAACATTTCTCCAATAGCCAAAGGCAAATTAGACAAAACAGCCAAAATTCTCCTGGGAAGCCTCCTAACCAGTCCCAAAGCTCCACCTCCATTCTTTGGCTTAACCTTAACTTCTTCATTACTCAGTTCTGGAGCAGTATCCGTTAACAAAATCTTCTTTGATATGTTCTTCCCATCATTTGTACGACCTTGAGAGGTTTTCACTTTGCAAGTAATGGTGATTGAGAGAGTTCTTCTGTGGAACAGAGTACGAGGTTGGGGATTGAAAGTAGAATGAAGAAGAGAGGATTTGAAGATATGGGTTTTGGGTATAGAGAGTTTTAGAGTACTCTTTGAAGGGTTTAATAGAGTTTCCATTGATGGAATTTTGGAACTACAGTTCCAGTTTTCAGTGGTTTTCGGACAGGAACTGTTAGTTAAAAGGATTTTCCTTTTGGTCGTGTAATAACGACCGTTGCTGTTGGTTTATCCTAATTCGTTGTGCTTTTATCCCTTTTTAGCATCGATTCCATTTTGGCGTGGCCAAGGGAGGAACGTGGAACCAGCCTCTTTGCCTATTTTTCTATTGATTTTTACTAATTTCAGTTATATCAAATCATCAAAGAGATATGTTTTCTAAATATCTTAAACAAGTAGAAGCAATAATATCTGCCCAGAAAGGTGAAAAGAGCCTTATCTGTCTGAAGCAAGTAACAACCACACAAAATTGCAGTTGAATTTTTTTAACCTTTTTCCCGCTATACTCGAACAGTGAAGAAAAGCCCAAAAAAAATCATAATGCTGCTTCCATCTCTCCAACTCCTAACACCCAAAACCCCGACGCCCCATTACATCAAATTCCGGACTTCCCACCGTGAAAACATTCGCTACCTCAAAGCCGTCGGCATTATCGACCCCACCGTCAAGCCCCGCAACCTCCCATCCCCACAAACCGTCGACCAAGTCCTAGCCACCGTCAATTTCCTCAAATCCAAAGGCATTCACGACCAAGACTTCTCTCGTCTCGCCTTCCTTTGTCCCCAACTCTTCTCCACAAACTTCGACGCCTCTGAAATCGAACCCGTTTTCGATTTCTTGATCGCCGATTTGCATGCTTCCGTCGAAGAATCTCGTGGGTTGATCGTTCACTGTCCTCAAATCTTATTTTCCGACGTCGAATATTGTTTGAGGCCGACTCTTGAGTATTTAAGGAAACTTGGGGTGGAGAAACTGAACGAGCCAAGCAAGCAGAAGGCTTTTCTTTTGAATACGAGAGTGGAGAAGCTAAGGGCAAAGCTCAGATTCTTGAGAAGTATAGGGTTAAATTATGAAGAGGCAGCAAGTTTTTGTGCTAGAATGCCAGCCATTTTTGGGTACAATATCGATGATAATTTGATGCCTAAGTTTGAGTTCTTGGTAAATGAAATGGAGAGGAGTTTGGAGGAGTTGAAGGAGTTTCCACAGTATTTTGCCTTCAGTTTGCACAAGAGGATTGAACCGAGGCATTGGCATTTGAAGCAGAGGAACGTTAGGATAAAGCTGAATAGAATGTTGTTATGGAGTGATGAAAGGTTCTACACAAAATGGAAGTGAAATTTGAGGCAACTATTTTCTCAGATATCCTCTGTTTTCATTTTTCCTTACTTCAATGTTTCAGAGTTTAATTTGACCAAAAACAAAAACATAAACAACAAGTCTTGTATTGTACCTTTGTGTATAGTATGAACATCAAGAGAGTTCAAATGTCTGTCAATAAAGAAGAAATTTTAGTCTTAACATCATGTATCCCTTGTGTATGATCAACAAACACAACCCAGTTTTTTTCTACTGTCTTCCCCAACCCAAAAAGGGATTAATTTGCCCAAACCCACAACTATTAGCTTGATCCTGCAAAAAAAATGCGAGGTCGGAAGATACATGTGATCAAGTCAGCAAAACAAGGCTTCTGAATGTGGATGAACTGATCAGATTCCTCACCAGAAACTCAACCTTCTTGGTCATATGAAGTATATATTGAAACAAATCAAAATCCTATTATATATATATATATGTTGATTTTTTTGTAGAAATGCTCTAAAACTGACACAACAAGGAGTTTGATAAAAAAATGTAATTGGATATCATTTTAGGCCTGGAATGAGGGAAAGGCCTTGGAATTAATGAATGAGCTGATGAAGAAATTAAGAGTTTCCTGAACATGAAGCACCATGATAAGCGGGGCACCTTTGTTTCCAGCAAACTGTCCAATTGATGATGTTGGATATATAGCGAGAGCATGTCATTACCTCTAACTTATCAATAATACCATGTAACACCCTGATGAAAAATGGAGATTAGTTGCAAATGGCACCAATACTTTGTTCTTGTTCGTAAAGTTGAAAAGTCAAAGCCATTTATTACTTAAGTGGGACAAAACCAAAATGGGTCGGTTTTAGATCAGCCGAAGAGAGTCCAAGCATTATTATGGGCCTATACGTTGAATTTTGGACCTAAGGGTCCCTGATGAAATTGGGTTTTTATTATGGGGCGGCCTTCACAATGTTTTAAACTACTAGTATGAAATTTTTTTTTTTTTGATACCAATACTAGTATGAATTTTAGAGGTTAGGAAAATTACCTAATTAATTACCAATAAATAATTGTTTCAATGTTTCATGTTACCAATGAATTCAAGTTCCACCTAGTGAAATCATAGTTACCATTTACCAATGAATTCAATTTTTTCCTTGACTTGAATTTCTTAACTTGAATTCATTGCCAATGCCTTGGTCCAATCCACATAGGTGGAACTTGAATTCATTTTTTTTAATTTATTCCAAGTGAAACGTACGTTGCTTTTTTTCCTTGACCATGGGAAGTTGCTATTGGTTTGAAATTGCCTTTTTTTGCTTGATATTATTTTTTAAAAAAAAATTGTAATTTTCATTTATGAAAATGAAATTACAAAGATAATATTCATAATTACAATAAATTGAGAAGAATGTTCATATCTTAGATTTAAATCTAGGTCTTGCTCCGTGATCAGATGACAATTAATTTGATATTATTAATTTGACAATTGCAACTAGCTACTTTTTGCAATTGTCTGCGCTTCCAAAAGGACCTATAAACGTTATTTTGCACATAGTAGCACGTACAAATATCGGATAAAAATCCTCTTTCCCTATTTTTTGTGTCCCACTATGTCCCATACACCAAATAATGATACGTGTCATTTTTAAGTTTTAAATGTTATTCCTTGTTTGCCTAGTTAAATTAAATTTTATATTTTCATTCTAAAACCCTATGGGGAATGTATTAAAATTTAGGACTAACCCTTATATATAATTATTTATTGTTAATTTGGGGCTAAACCTGGTTTAAATTGGGATTTTTACTTCTTTTTTTTTTGATAAATGGGATTTTTACTATTTATTAAAACTTAAAGATAAACAAGGTATAATATTAAGGACACATAGCATAATTTGACGGATGGGGTAAAAAAAAAAATGGGAGTGGATTTTAATTCACAAATATCTAGAGGATAAACCAAAAGATGGTTTGTTTATATAAAAACAAGAACAAAAATCCAGCAATATGAAGAGGAAAATTTCTTAGTCTACGCCTTATAGTCGACGCTTGAGGCACTGCGGCCCTACGTCTCAATTTATATAGAAGTTCCAATCTAGGTCTTCCACTGATGTTAAACCCTATTGACGTCTATATGTAAATTCTTTGGAAATTTAACTAGCTATGATGAATCAATCAATCAAATAACATTGCCCAAGGATAAACCAATAGAAGGTTTCTGTGTATAAAAACAAAGATTAAAACTCCAACAATTTGAAAAGCAAAAATTCTTAGTCTATGCCTTAAATTCGACGCTTGAGGCACTTAATTAGTACGTACCTCTCAATTCATATAAAAGTTCCAGCCATCTGGATCTTCCATTATAACGAAGGCTATAGCGGAAAGTTTAGCCCCATTAACGATGAATCCTGTCAAGTGGTTCCTAAAAGCATTACCTTTCTTCCTTCTTTTACACTTGTCCTTCTCTTCCGATTCCATAACTCCACAACACTCGATCAAAGATGGTGATTTTTTGGTCTCTACTGGAAAGACATTCGTCCTTGGGTTTTTCAGCCCTGTAAATTCCAAATTTCGCTATGTTGGTATCTGGTATTACCAAGTTACTGAACAAATAGTTGTGTGGGTGGCCAATAGAGAGAATCCTATCAATGGTACCTCTGGAGTCCTATCTATAGACAGTCAAGGAAATCTTGTCCTCCATCGATAAAACCAAACTTATCCTGTCTGGTCTACCAACGCCTCTGTTACGCGCTTGAAGAACTCCGTAGCTCGACTCTATGATTCAGGTAATCTTGTTTTGGTTCAAGATGGTGCTTCCTTATGGCAAAGTTTTGATTATCCTACAAATAATCTAATTCCATTAATGACGATTGGGTTGAATCATAGCACCGGTTTGAACCATTTCATGACGTCTTGGAAGTCTGGAAATGACCTTGGGATCGGTAATTATTCCTTTAAGATAGATCCAAGTGGGTTTCCTCAGGTTTTTTTGTACAAGAATTTGGCTAAGGTCTGGCGAGCTGGGTTATGGACGGGACAAAGATTGAGTGGAATGCCCGAAGTGACACATGCTTATATCTGTAACGCAAGCTTTGTGAATGATGACGAAGAAATTTCTTTCCAGATGGGAACAACAAATAACTCAATAATCTTAAGGGTGGTTGTAAATGAGACGGGATTTGCACAAAGGTATACATGGAATCCTAGAGATCACCGTTGGATTCAAATATGGTCCGCTCCAGAGGAGGATTGTGATAAGTACGGATATTGCGGACCAAATAGTAACTGTGACAAAACACAGATGTATTCGGACAAGTTTATATGCTCCTGTTTACCTGGATTCGAACCCAAGTCACCTGAAGCTTGGTTCCTTCGAGATGGGTCAGCCGGATGCATTCAGAAGCCTAATGCATCAGTTTGTGAAAGCGGAGAAGGGTTCGTTAAGGTGGAGCATGTGAAGGGTTATGCAAGTGCATATTATGAGATGAATGGAGGGACTGGATGCTTGACTTGGCATGGAGAAATGGTGGATATTCGGACTTATACATATGCAGGACAAGACTTCTACGTAAGGGTGGATGCTGTTGACCTAGGTATGAATAATTACATTATTTACTTGTGACTAAGTCTAACTTCGTTTATTATTAGGCATATCCAAGATATAATTAATTTATGGCAAAAAAAAAGATATAATTAATTATATTATTATTCAATCCTATATATGAAATTAACCACGAAAATTTCAAGTTCATGTCTATGCCCTAAGTCAACATATAATTTTTCAAATTGATCATGAGCAACATATATATATAAAGCTTTTTGATCGGTAGCAGTTTTGTTTACTAGTATCTGAATTCTATTCATGCCTCATATGGAATTATGAATGATAATAAATTCCAGAATATACATTTCGACCAATGAATAATTCTGATCATGATATATATGTCCGGAATTCTGGATTATGATTTTGCATATTTTCCTTCTTTTAGCTCGCTACAGGAAGAACGGTGGACATAACAGCAAGAAGCTCATGATGGTGGCAATTGTAGTAGTTTTTGTTGCTTTGATTTGCATGGCTGCCTCTGCATTTTATTTGAGGGTGAAAAAAAGAGGTAATGGAATTTCTCTGTAGACATATAAAAGAAGAAACAATGAAATTCAAAAAGAATATAAGGAGATTACGTAATTGCTAACAAACAGATACATTAATAGACAATATTGACCTGAATCTAGGTTTAGCTTTTTGTTGATCTCTTTCATTTCAGTATAGACTTCAATTTTTTTTTTTTTTCTCAGATAGTTTTAAGAATTGATCTGTATTAATGTGCCTGTAATTACCAGGAAGAAATAGCCCTTCACTTAGCTTCATCGCACCTTCAACACATTTCGAGGAGTCTTTACATGAAAAAAGTGCAGAGTTACTACCATTATTTGATTTGGAAACCATAGCTGCTACAACAAATAATTTTTCTGCTGATAACAAACTTGGGCAAGGTGGCTTTGGCCATGTGTATAAGGTATATTAATCTAATACTCTGCCTTGCACAGTTGCACTCACTCAGTACCCTTTTTAAATGTTTTACTAATATCTTAAATTAAAAAGAGAAATTTGGAACTTTGAGGCAAGAAAGTTCAGCCAGAAGATTCTTAAAAAGGACACAATAGGGATCAACTATCAATGATCTTTAAATTATGTGTATATGTATGTATACTTTTTCAGGGTTCTCTAAAGGGGATGGAGGTAGCAATTAAAAGGTTATCAAAATCGTCAGGTCAAGGGATAGAAGAGTTTAAAAATGAAATAACATTAATCGCGAAACTCCAACACAGGAATCTTGTAAGGATTTTGGGTTGTTGTATAGAGAAAGAAGAGAAAATGCTCATCTATGAATACTTACCAAATAAGAGCTTAGATTCTTTTATTTTCGGTACGTCTCCTCTTCTCATGCATGCATTGCTTTTCTAATTAAAGTGATCATGATCTATTTGATCTAATGATATAGTACTTATGAAAGTATGATTATAATCTAGATGAAAGAAAAAGATTACTTTTAGATTGGAGAAGGCGCTACGAAATCATCTGTGGAATTGCTCGAGGAATTGTATACCTTCATCATGACTCAAGGTTGAGAATCATCCACAGAGACTTAAAAGCTAGTAATGTTCTACTAGATGCCGAAATGAACCCAAAGATTTCGGATTTTGGTATGGCTAGAATTTTTGGAGGAGATCAAGTAGGAGCTGATACAAAACATGTCGTTGGAACATAGTAAGTCTGTAGACTCTACATAGAATTTATAGAAAAAGAATTATACCAATAAGTTTTAAAGAATTTTTAAGAAAACAATTTTGTATATCATATATATGCTATTGCAGTGGGTATATGGCACCAGAATATGCAATGCAAGGGCATTTTTCAATCAAATCTGATGTATATAGCTTTGGAGTACTGCTATTAGAAATTGTTACTGGTAGAAGAAATGCCGGGTCTCACATTGAAAGTCCTACCCTAAGTTTGATTGGCCATGTAAGTTATTATATTTTTGTTTTGAATGCAATTTTTTTTTTTTTACCTGGCAATCCCTACCAAGGGTAGTTATTAATATACTGATTCTTTTTTTAATTTTCTTTCCTAAGGTTTGGGACCAATGGACAAATGACAAAGCCATTGAGGTAATCGACTCGAAATTGGAAGACTCTTATCCTATCGCTGAAGTTTTGAGATGCATTCAAATTGGACTTGTGTGCGTGCAAGATGGTGCAACAGATAGGCCAAAAATGTCAGAAGTTGTTGCGATGTTAGGGAAAGAAGCTTTTCTTCCTTCTCCTAAACAACCAGCATTTATCATCAAGAAAGCCAACCAAGGCGATGGGACACGATGTAGTGAAGGCATTGCCTCTATAAATGAGATGACTCTTACCATGCCTCATGGTCGCTAAAAAATAACTAGATGTACTGTGGAAACTGTAAAGGTTCCAACTATATGCAAATTTTTATATTTTGGGGCCAAAACCAAAATGGTATGTTTAGAAGTAGAACTCCTTATTATTGTCAAACAATTTTTTTTTTTCAATAAATGAGCCTAAGGCCCTAAAGATCCATCTAAGCCGTTTACCATCCCTAAATAAGGACAAGGGCAAAAATTGCAGCAAACATTAGATTTTGTCAGATGAAAGCCCAAATGCCCTGCTAGGTTGGCATTTAAATGAAAGGTTTTACTCAAAATGGAAGTGAAATACTATTACTTTACCATGTTCCCAGATCCTTAATTAGTGTATATATATAAATTAAATCTAAAAATCGTTTATTTCCTTCATTCCTCAGTTCAATGTTTCTGCATTTTACTAAAATCAAGAATATATAACCAACGGGTCTTGATTTGAATGCACAAGAGATGCATTTTACCTGGATTTGGTCGAGCTCTAGAATGCTGCGAATAACAAATTAGAATTCTAAGCCAATATATTTGGTAAAATTAATTCCCGAAATCATGAAATGAAATAGAGGGTTTCCTTTTCTTTATCTCGGGGAGGCAGGGTGTTTAAGAATGAGAACCAGGTATTTAAGGGGTCTAAGCAATTTTTGTCAACAAATGAGCCTAAAAGATCCATCCAAGCTGTTTACCATCCCTAATCAACGACAAGGGCAAAAATGCTGCAAATATTAGGTTTCGTCTGATGATGATGAAGCCCCAAATGTGCTGCTAGGGTGGCAAGTTTCAGTGACGTAGATCCTCTGGAATATCTCCGATAAACCCTTCCTAGGCTCATTGTGTATGATCAATAAATATGACCCAGTTTTCCGGCTGTCTTCCCAACTCAAAGGGATCTGCCCAAACCCGCAACTATTCTAGCTTGATCCTGCAAAAATGTGAGATTTTTTATACATACGATCGAGTCTGCAAAACAAGGCTTCTCAATGTGGATGAGTGAGTATTAACCAAATCATTATAGTGGAAGCATTCTACAAATGCCTCAGGCTACATACACACAAGAATGAACACAAAACATGACAAGGAGCACGTCACACATGTTGAACTTTTATGAGTTTGCTAAGAAAAATCATTTACCAGAAATCACGAGCTTCAACTTTGTTTTGTTAACAGTTCAATGTCAGCTCCAATTTCTGCAATCTTTGCTTCCTTGGAACCCTTGGCTACTTTGGCAATGTTCTGAACGTCAAAGTCCATTGCTATTTTTTTCACCCTACCCTCAAGCATCTGCATAGGAGATTTTATAAATAAATAAATAAATAAATAAATAAAAAAGGAATTTGGGGGGAAGACCTAACCAAGTAAAGCTCTAATAGATACATCTAAAAGATCAAAAGAATTCATTTCAATTGATTAATTCAAGAAGCCCGTTACTCCAATTTTTCTGCTTAAAGTTCTACCGAAAACAAATTATAACTAACTTTTAAGAAATCATATATTTACAAAAAACTGCTTATAGAAACGTTTTCCCCCCAAAACACGGACAAACAAAAGAGAAATGAACAGCTTATAGATATTTATAAACAGGCAAAGATAGAAAAACCATTTGATCCCTCAACTTTGATCAGATACTAGGGCTCCATTACAGTGATGCTTTTGCTATTTGCCTTTTATTCTAAATTCATTTATTATTTTTACTTTTCACTTTCTATTCATGTTTAACAAAACCAGCAAATAGAGAAGGCATCAAGCAAGCATAGCCTAAATTGTTTCTTTTCTTTAAACAGATTGCCTTGCAGAACCTAAGAAGGGTAAGATGAATATACCAGTGATCCAATGGCAACTAAAGCTCGGAATCTCGAATCCACTTCTAGATTTTCCTGTTCAGCAATCTGTATAAAAGAGGAAAGATGATGAATTAAGAAGGAATTCCATTGCCAAAGATCACTACTGAAGAAAAACAATGGCAATCCATTTCCATATGGGGAAATTCTACAGTGTGCACAAGATTATAATAAAGGCAGATAAATAGTTCCAAGTTCGTAGGAAATGATTAAATACAAACCTCTAAAGCTGCTGAAAGAACATGAGCTTGGCCTTCTTCATCCTTCTTTTCAGTTAAAAGCACTGTGTAACTGTAGCATACACATAATCAATTACATCAAAGTGATTCCTTGTTAGTAAACAGTGAAGCAATAGCACAGTAACTTCCACCTCCACCCCTCCCGCCCCCCCGTTTTATTTTCCCAAAAAGAAAAAAAGAAGGAAAGAAAGAATCCTTTACACTAATAAGAGCAAAAAGGTTAAAAAAGACAAAAGATCAACTATGAACATTTAGCACAACAATATCCAAAAGAGGGGTAACCATCAACTATCAGGGATTAGTTCACTTAAATAAAAGCAATATGTGCACATTTACTTAAACAGAGTACTTACTTCAGTATCATGGTAGAAAAGGCCAACTGCAAATTCTTGTTTGGAGATGCAAGACAATTCGAAAATGCATCAAGAATCTACAAGAATAGTCGAAAACAAAATCATCAGAAAGTAGAATTAAAAGAAAAAAAAATCCCTCCATTTGAAGAAGAGGGGTGAATGCTACTGCATAAGGAGGAGCAGAAAAAATTGAAGTAAATCTGAAATCTGAAAGCAATTAACTACCCAAAATCAAGAGAGAAATCTGAAAGCAGTAACAAAATCCCAGAAGGTAAAACTATAACAAAGCAGTATTCAAATGCAAGACATGATGGGCAAGATATATATGTGACAATAACATAAGTACTTTTTCTTTTCACTAAATAGCTTTCCAAGATAAGTTGTCAAATATGTTATATAGCATTCACAGGTGCCAATACAAGGTAAGGAGAGAGTTTGGAAAAATATAATTGCAGTTGCTCCTAAGCCAGTACATTAAGGATGATCACAAGCCCATTCCCCTTGAAGAGTATGCTTGTTAAGAGCAGGATTTAGCAACAACCACACAAGCAAGCATGAAAGAAAAAACGGACAGCTGTAATAGGTTGCAGCCAGGAAAATAACTAAACAAATCAGAACAGAGCTGCTTCGCCAAACTATTGGTTAATATCAAGAATCAATGAGCATCCATCAACGCCATGATAAACAATAATCTATCTGCTTAAAGAAAAGGAAGTAAAATAGCCAAACAAAGAAATCTAACCATCAACTGCACAAGCCCAAAAAAAAAAAAGGAAGAAGAAGCTGTGCACACATGCACATCGATTTTACATCCAAGAACAAACAATGACCACTTCAACACTGATAAAAGAGCATATGCCAAGGAAATTACAGAGGGTCAAATTATTAAAATAAATTTTTAATGATTTAACTTACAAATCACCAACAGAGGATGTGTACTTACCTCACTGCGATGCTTTTGTAGCCAGCCATGGTAGCTCGAATTCTTGAAAAGATTAGTTATAGCACGGATACTGGTTAAGAGATTTGCAGGAAGAACAGGATCCGTAGTGACTTTTACAATCATTTCCATTAGCACATCTAGTAAAACACATAAAATTTGAAGTTAAAACTTCATAGATAAATAACAAAGAGGAATAGTAGCATAGAACAATTGATCTACTACATACATAGAATTGAATTTAGGCCAGAGCAACCTGATGGCCACATGAGGCTCAACTCTGGACCAAAAGGTTTATCAAGAACCTAGGTCCTAGGAGTTCTGGAAAATAATATTTGGTATAAATAAAGTTTTCTAAATTGTAAGTAGCCATTGTGAGTAACAACTAAAGGCAGAGATAGAGGCTGAATAAATAGCAGAAGAAAAATTTTAAGATAGATACCATTGACTTCAACATGCCTGAGAAGTATACTGGCCCCATCAGGGTGGAGTGCAATCATCCTCAGAATATCAATTACTGCACGAGTAGAAGCACACAATTAGAAGGGTGAATAGAACACTTAAAACATAGAGAGGGTGCTTTAATAAAGGATAGAACTGTAGAATATCATGAACAATAAAGGACAACAATGCATTAATCTTGTCACATAGCGAGGGTGCTATAATTATGATAAAGTAAAGTCGAACTTCTAATAAATCCCCCTCAAAGCAGAATTTAAACAATTAACCATACCAAGGAAACATACTCAGAGGGAGAGACAAAAAAAAAGCTTAAAAGTTTCTTCCATACTGACCAGGAAATATCATTGCAATGGGCCATGATTTCAGCAATTTTAGCAACAAAGAAATGTCAACATCAGCAAAACTGCTAGAATGGTAATGTGATGTGTCCTTCAGTATTTTAACAATGGCACCCAATCTCGATACCTCCAGCTCTGTCATAGCCAAGTCCTTCTTTTCCTTCACAAGAATGTAAATTGATGAAACTAGATGTAAGAGAACCAGAACAATGGAACAGAAAACCGACTGTATATTCAATTCAACCAATGGCACAGCAACAAAGAATAACCAGGCAGGTGGTTTCACACCTATGTATGAATGCATACAGAAGGCAAGATTATTTAGCAAAGGATACTTCTGTCTATGGAACCTGAGGATAAATCTAGAACCAGAGATGATTCTACTAAATGAATTGATAGAAATGTTAACCTAAGGATTCACAACTAGAAAACCTTGTATCTTCAACAATAAAAGCTTTGATACATGTATGAGCTGTCAGCACAGAAAAATGATGTATGAGATGGCTTAAAAATAAGTAAAGAGATCTCCAGGAGAATATTTGCAACATAAGACCATCACATAGATAAACCACAGATGCAAATTAATGAAAAGAGGGGTTGGAGATTCTACCGAGTCACTTAGGAGAGTATTATTGAACTCTGAAATCTTTTTGAGAATCCCATCAAATTGAGCCGCATCAAAAACCAGCATTCCTCTCTGGTGATTCAAATGAAAAAGAATAAATGGAAAAAAAAAACAAAACAAAAGAATTGTTTATAGAAAACTGACGAGTGACAATGAAAGAAATAATAACTTCTAAGAGATGCATTAATAAAAATGTGCATCGGTGTGAAAAGAAAGACTGTTTTAACATCATCAAGTAAAGCAAGGCTTTGACTACCATGGTTTTGGTGCTTTTATGCAATGAAAGCCATCTTGAAGTATATCTGTCTACTAGGGAATACGAGAGATGAACTTTTATGGTGTCTTATCTAGTCACTTGTGTTGTATGCACAACATATACACACACACACACACACACACACAGAAATGCTATATAAACATTTAAGCCACAAAGTCGATCCTATATTGCTAAAATAATAGTGGAATAACAAACCTTTGGGATATGCTTGAAGGTAGGTTTTGCGGATGTAGCTGTGTACAAAATTAATATGAATATATATCAGAGGTCACAAGAAGTCTTGATGTTGATGAAGCTAGTAGAAGATCTGCTTTACAAGAAAGAATTCATATATAATTCTTTTAATCTTTTAATCGAGTACATACCAGAAGCATATGATGGTTGTCCAGGTACATAAGCACTTGCTGCAACAAAACACACAAGATGTTAAGCACTCCAAGAAGCCAAAGGGACTAGAAACGTCATCGAATGCTTCCAACTGGTGAAGTCCGTGACAAAAAAGTTCATATACTTACAGCCGGTAAATGGATCACGGAAAGTTGGATCAATATTGAAATCCTTTTGACCAGTATTTTGCAGTATAAACTCCACGATTTGTTGACGGTATGAGAGAGGAAGATTCTCCTTGAGAAGCCACTTATCAGCAGTATCATAGGGATTATCTGGAAAGATTGTAATTTGTGTTATCACTTTAGGTTAATAATGCATGCCTGATTTATTTGCTGTATGCATCATGCAAGTCATTCAAACTACATTAAGGAATCATTAAGACATGTTTGCTACCATGCAACAACATAAGAAATGATTAGATATTCCACAAAGAATTTCTCTTCTCATAGAGCAAGGTTATACATGGTTAACATTGCATACCTGATCTATTTATCATATGCAACTTGGAAGTCTTTCAAACTACAATTTGAAGTCTCCAAGATACATTTCATATCTTTCATTAGATAATAAAAGATGGTGAAGTAGTCTTTTTTTTTTTTTTTTGTTGGCCGGAGATGGTGAAGTAGTCCAACATCCCTTTTGTATTTTTCATTAAAAAGAAAAACGGTAAATATGTTCAGAAAGAAGACAAAGTCGGAAAAGCGCAGGGGAAGAAGATAATAATGTACTGAAATGAACACAAGAGCCCAGGGAAAATGCATGATTCTGTAAGCAGCAGAAAACACAGGATGAAGTACAGGAAGATACCTGATCGATTATAGGGCAATTTACGAATGGGCTCCCCGTCACCAATATCAACATCAAATACTGAGTCAAAAAATATAAAAAATTAGAATAAATTTACATGAAATTATTAACCCAAGTGTAAGAAGTGAGCAACTCACCATGATCATATTGAACTCCATCAAGAACAGAACGCGTCATGCTGTCATCTGGACCATCAACAACTTCACCAATCTAAATTAGAAGGCAACAACCAAATATTAAAAGGGTAATTATTTGATACACCGGCGGTGTAAATTTTGGACTCCACAAGCGGGTTGTGGAGTTGACACATGTTCATTTTTTGAATTAATTAAGTTTTAAATATTTCAATATAGTCCCTAGAGGACACATGTCACCCTTCAGGACCCGCTTGTGTAGTCTGCTAAACTCCACCGCCGGTGTATTGTATAATTTGCCATATTAAAATTTGTAAGCAATCGGCAAGCCAAAGTTAACAAAATGGGCTTTCTACATTTAACCAATTAATCGTCTCCTAGAAACTTCAACCACACAAACTTTTCAGAACCAATATTGTCTTTGAACTTCTACAACATTAAAGAAGATACATTCATTTAAAAAACAACAATTGACGATTATAACTTGTAAATAAAAAAGCAGGATATTTTAGAATAATGGTGCCAAAGGCTTCCATGATCTTCACAGAATGTAAAGCATCAAAATCAGCACTGTACTCCAGATAAGTGAGATGAAACTTTAAGATGATCAAGAGAATCATTGAAAAGAATTAGAAGTTACTTTATCCCATTTGTGTTCTCTCATATTCCAGGAATAAGCTACACCATTGTCCCCTTCTCTAACAATTTTTGTCTGGCCATCACTGGTTCCTGAATACATCAACCATTAAACAATAAGCAACTCCTACTACCAAAGAGATGACTGGTAAAACTTCCTAGAGTCAGAAGTAGTTATTCAACACTAGGCTGAACAAAATAAGCAAGGCACTAATGTTACATGCACACCTGGATTCTGTAAAGCCTCAAGCCCAGGCAAATCTTCCAATTTCAAACCACCAACAGTCTTCCTATTTAAAAAAAGAAGAAGAACAAGAATGAGGGAGAGAGAGATGAGATGAATATCAGGCAAAGCTTAAAAACGTGAAATTGTTAGCTGCTCTTAATCAATCCAATTTGCAACCCAACTTCCATATAAATCATCAAAATAGACAATGAACTACAAGGGACACAAATATATTCTACACAAGTAAAAGAAGAAAAGGTGACCAGTGCAAAGAATGGTCATAATAAACATTGGCAACTTTTATCTGATCATACCTACTCAATTTGTATTGAGAAAGTAAAGAAGCATATGCCTCAAGTTCCACTGGATCTGCAATGTTACCCACATCGACCGTCCAAATACGTATAACTCCATCTGAACATGCTGTCACGATATCTCCATTTTCCAAAAATTTAGCATCCCAAACACAACCAGGGTGTTCTATGCTTTGCACACAGACCCCATCTGCAATAAGAAATAATTTTCCTCATGAAATTAACATTTCAACAATTGAGGACCAATGTTTAGCTAAAGTATGAAAAATATAAAAGTCTGTAGCCACTAATGTCACTTGTATAGAGTATTTCAAGCCAACAATACATGGGTACAATTTATGGTAGGAATTTATGGTAGGAAGAAAAGTATATTACTCTGATTAATGCGATGGAATGTATCAAGGGAACAGATCATGCTTTCGGCTATACTTGATAAAATATTCAATTTCAATGTATGTGATCATTTTAAACAGAAACACAACTGGTAAATACAATCACCTTTCCATATCTTTGCAAAACGATCTTCACTACCACTGACAATAAGTCCAGACACATGAGAATCAACTGCATAAACAATGGAAGTATGACCAACCATCTCCATTAAAACTTCACCACTTTGTGCCCACAGCCTAATGGAACTAATGCAATGAAAAACAAAATAAATATTCAGATGGTAGCAGTACATTAAGCAAAAGAAATATATAAATAGCTAAAATAGAAATAAAAGTAAAACTGGAAACAAAAGCCAGATAGGAAGAGAAACAAAATGGAGTTGCAAAGCTACACTTAAATTGACATACAAGACATGCCAGCATATGCATCCTTGAAGTCTAAATTCAATGTAATGCAATACTGAAAGAAGGGGAAAAAGGCCACTAACCCATCATGTGATGCAGAAAGAACTCCCAAACCAGGCATAACTGCCAAGCCCCTAACAGTATCTGCACAGAGCCCAAAAGTATGAGTGCCATATTACAACAAGACATGCTCCTTCTGCGTAATGGTAATCTATCACAGACACCCAGCATTTACAGATAAGCCAACTTACCAAATCCAAATAAATAAAAAGAGAGAGAGGCAAATGTTTCCTCAAAGTGCATATAGTTTCCAACAACATAAAGATGAACAAAGGAAATTGTTGAGCAAATACCTAGCAATTAAGAATAAACCATGATGAAAGTGGTGGCATGGGGGGGCTTACCAGTATGCCCAACAAAAGTGTGTACACATGTCTTTCCTCTCCAAAGCTTCAGAGTTGCGTCAGTTGAACCTGGATTGTAATATAAAACAAATGATAATAATCATACACTTTTTATCCCAACTTTCTTTTGGTTCACTGAGAATGCAGATAAAACTGATATGATCAATAACCTTCTGAACACCAGAACAAAGACTGCAAACCGGCAGGATGAGATCGAAGAAAAAGACAAGAAGAATACACTTATAACAACAACATAAATACATTTCTATCACCGAAATAAAATGTCTGTCAAATTTTATAATTTATAACACCATGCCTTGAAAGTAACTACAATAACAAAAGAGTAGATATACCTGAAACTAACTCTCCTGAAGGAAGCCTGATCACCGCTTGGATTGCTGACTGGTGAGCTTCCCAGGATTCAACAGGTTGGCCATTCCTCCATCTTTTTAGCGTTCTGAAATGGATATTCACCAACAAAAGAAAAGATACTTAACTACTAAAGGGACAAATAAACACAACTAATATATATATTTTTAAAATTGAATGCAATCAAAGACATGACTATTTCAACTGTTAAAGGTAAAATACGTTGTGTGTAAAATTGTAACTCACGAATCAACGGAAGAAGAAATTATGTCCCCATTATCCAATGCGATTCCGCTAACTTGCAATTTGTGACCCTTCAACGACTGCACTTTCTCTCCAGTCCTCAAGTCCCAAACAAAAACCATAGTATCCATTCCACCGGACACAATTCCACCTTCCGGGAACTCCTCGTCCGGCGAAATCCACGCCAGCGGACCCACGAAACTGGAATGCCCCAACAGAATCTTAGAAGAAACATACTTCCGCTTATCTGAGTCGTCGAGAGACCAGAACCTGACGGTCTTGTCTCTTGAAGAAGTGGCAATTCCTTCATTGCCGCAAACACATATTCCACGAACCTAAAAATTTAGTAAATATTTCAAACCTAAGTGATCGAAAATTAGAAATAAAATGGAGAAAGAGAATTTTGTTAAGAAAAGAAGAGATAGTGAGAGAGAAAGAAGAGCATTGGCGATCTTACATCGTCTTCGTGGCCGTGTAATTGGCAGCGCAGTTGATATTCTTTGAAATCGATTTCCATGGAACTCATCGAGGTTTTAGAGAGTGAAGAAAAAAGAGTCAAAATCTCAGTAAATACAATAATGAAATTCAGAAAAAAGCAAATGTCAGAAAGTTTCGCTTGTTTGCCAAGTTTTTATACGATTCTCTCTTTTTCTTTTGCCGTTTCTTGACGGATTTCTTCTCTCTCTCTTTCTCTCTTTTCTTTTGGGTGTAAATTTCCCACAAATTTGAAATTACTTATTTTTTCTACTGGAATCTGGATCGCTCCGCTAGTCTGCTTCCCTCTAGATGATGGACGGATACAATTAGAGCCGTTAAGTCGGTCAAAGCGACAATTATGTTTTACTTTTATCTCATTATATAAAAAAATATATAAATAAATAAATAAGAAGTTAAGTAGTATACATATATATCTTTTTCCTCTAAAAAGTATTGGACCGTATTTGAACTGGGTTCATTGGCCACAAAATTATTAAAGCCCGAAATAAATTAGAACAGAGGGGAAGCTAATGGACTAAGGATTGAGCCAGTTGAATACAAGCCCATAAGTTAGTGGAAAATTGATAATGAGTTCGACTAGGAATTTGAAGATCCAGTAGCAAAGTGGTGCAAGTTCATGGCATCCCATTTGATAAGTGGGTAATTAGTTATTGGAAATTAAAGAGAAAGTGGAATCATTATCGTAAAACAAACCTAAAAAAGGGGGGAGAGTGATGAAGAATGGACAACTCAATCACATGAGAAATCCTATCCACTTATCTTAGATTATTATGGTTTAGTCTCGTAATGCAATTGTAATCATTAATCACTAATTAATGTAATTCCCCTATTCGAATCCATCCAAGGATGAATGTTAGTCGACATCACCAGTTTTACACCAAAAAAAGGTGAGAACTCATTTAATTGTTTGCAAAGAGAGCTTCGACCTCATTACTTAGCCTGAAAGTCATGTTAAAAAAAACACTTTTTATTCATCATACTAATGGAACTTTTGTTAGTACTTCAGATGCTGAGGAGATCAAATCCCTAATCACTACAACTAAGATTCCAATACTCTACCATCATGCCAAATGTTTGATGGCTGTTAATGTCTCTTTTGTTTTATTGTAATGAGTTGCAGTTTGAACTCAACCTCTTGACCTAATAATAAGCGGTTAGGGTTCTTAGGGAATTCACTAAAAAGAGTAGGAGTTCGAACTCCACTCATGTAAGACAAAAAAAATGAGGTGCAGTATGTCCTACATGGTAACTCGAAGTAATTTATTTTTGTTAATAAGTTAAATGTGTAGTTGGTCAAAAATAGTGTTATTCATCTCAGAGGCATAAACTACTTTTTATCTTACAACAACAAGTGTTGAGTATAACTCTCAATTGCTAAGAAATAAACAATAGAGATCTCTCATATCTCATGGAACGTGTCGAACGGCACACTTATACACTTATCACCCGCCGAATCTCAATCATGGATCGAATCAACGGCCAACAAGACTTCTGTAAACCCACACGATAATCCTCCCTATGGGCCGCCTACCACTATAAATATGATACACGTTATCTTATTATTTTTCAATTCAAAACCCAATTCTCTCCAATATTTGGACGATCTACTGACTTGACTGTCGAAGTGCACGATCTACTGACTTTACCATCAGAGTGCAAACGTGGGGATCAAATCCTGCATTCCTAGGTGTTTAACTGTCTTGCAGGTCTTCCACCTTCTAGATTTCAGAGGCTAAATTTGACGATCTACAAGGGTCGTTCTTGTTGATAATTTAGTCATCAACAACAAGCATATACTAATCTAATTTGACCTGATCAGATCTACATAGGGCAAAATTCTTCTAATAAAAATAATCTTCATTTATAAGAATCGAATTTAGACCAATGCTTAAATCAATAAATGATTATTATGATACTATTTTTTTTCTTATTAAACATATACATACATATATATATATATATATATATATACTAAATATTATTTGAAACACCCATGAATATTACTAAAAGCTCCTTTTGAGAATCGATGAGGAAACTCGATTTGAACATTTTTTGTTATTTTATGTCTTTTCTTATTTGGTTAATTACTAAGAAGGCCCTCAGTTAGTTTCGCACAATTTCCTTTTCCCCAAGCCCTTTTTTGTAATTGCAAGAGTTTTTAACCAATTGAATGTGAAAGCATTTATTGACCATCAAATCATGTTTTATTTATTTATTAAGAAGGCCCTCAATTAGTTTCTCACAATTCATATGTGTCTTTTGTCACTTTGAATACTCATTTGCCCACTTTGTGTCATCCTTTTGTTCTTCCTAATTTCGCTATTTCTGTAATTTTATGTGTAAAACCCATTAAAGTCTTCAGACTAATTGGTTCTGTTTTAATTTAATGATTTTCTTTTAAAAAATAAAAATGTCTCCCATCTTTCTCGAACTATAGTGATAGAAAGAATTTAATTAGATTTATGAGAAAGAAGATATTTTAAGTAGCAAAGGTTAATGTCCGAGAATAAGAAATGGATTACAAGCTACGATTTTATTAAAAAAAATGAATTTTACAGCTATAAAACTCAACCACCATTATTAATAAGTTATATATATAGAAAATTGAGATCCATTTAAATGACAAACTACTTCACAAATACACAAAATACTAATAAAATTTCAAAATTTTGAAACGAAATCCTTTCTATATTCAAACAATAATAACAAGATTTATAACAAAAAATGTCCGACGCGCCAACGCGGACCGATCAACTTGTGTCTAATTGATTGAAACATCTATTTGAAATTTAAAACAATAATAAAATTTTATTACTAGTACTAGTACTAGTATTTTGTTTCTTTCCTTTATTGGGAGAGATTCAAGAGAAACACATTCTAAAAAGATTGAATAATAAATAATTTCTATTTATAACAGAATAATAAATAATTCAAATTTATTATCAGATGAAAAAAAAAAATACAAACATTGAGCAATCTCATCAACAAGAGAAGTGCCATAGTTGAAAAGAAAGAAGATTTATTCCTAAAAATTATTTTTAGAGCGACCTTCATTTTTTGAAAGCGCAGCAAACTTGAAAAAGCTGTCGATGCCAACGGCACGTTGTGCACTCAACTTCGCGTGCTTTCTACATGAAAGAAGTCTAAAAAGGTCGAAATAATCCATCCCTTTCACGTTTTTCCATCTTTCACCTTCTCATTGAAATACCAAAAGCCAATAATGTTGAAAATAGCTTTATGATGAATGATCAACCGAGCCGATGGCAGAACGCGTAATTTGGGCCCATTTCATTGCCCATTTCCATAATTTTATCACTCCCCTCCCTCTCCTCTCTTAGTCTTAACCTCCACTTTTCACTGCTGGACCAAAAACTCCGATTATTCCGGTAGTTTATTTTCCTTTAACCGTTAAACTTGAAGTCTTGAGCCCTAGCTTCTTTAAGGTAACTACGCTTTCCCTCGTTTCCTTTTTTTTTTTTTAACTTTTTCATTTTTCCGGTTGCTGCTGATAAAATGCCAAAAGATATTTGAACTAAATCTACCATTATGCAGAGATTTGGCTCTTTTATTTTCCGACTAACCAAACAGGTTCTCTCAGGGAGTTTATTTTCCTTTGACTTAGATTTTGAGCAACATCTTAACTAGGCTTTCAGATCCATTCCTTTTTTAGCAACAATAGTTACTTACTATTTATTGTTATATATTCTATCAGTTGGTAGACCATGAACCTTTTGTTTTCTTACTTTCTTTAGAGTTGATTAAACTGAAGCTCATTTGCATTATATGAATGTCGACTCTAATTTTATTGTTCATCTTTATTTATTCCTAACTTAATTTTTGAGAAGGAGATGGTGATTAAATGCTTTGTTATATAGTATAGTTAAGGGGAAAGTTAAAGTAATCCTATGCTAATTTTGTTTAGAATGAGAAATTTATGCTAGTATTAGTAAGTCATTAATTCTTTTCTACTAAGAGCATTGATGTTAAGTTGTGCTTTTGTCTTCCTCCTTAAAATGCTAGGTGAAATTATAGTACATTTGATCGGCGCGGCATTGGAACTGCCTGTTTGATGTAATTGAGTTTATGTCTTGTCCTAGCTTACTGGTTTGTGCAAAACCATTTCACTAAAGCTCAATCTAACTGTGTTTCTGCAGGATAAAAAGAGCCTCATGAGTTCAATGTTTCTCTGAGTTACTTATTAGCGTGCATCAAATGTGTTTTTTGGCCTAAACCTTCTTTTGGTGACTTTTTAAGTGAATGATCAATCTTAGGCGGCCAGTTCAGCTTCTCTTGTCAGAAGGTTACTGATTAGGAGTTGAAGCTATGGAAGTTCCAAATGGGAGTCATGAAATGAGGCACCGTGCATTGACCCCACTAAGGGTGCTTAGGGGTCTGATATGTTTGCTAGTAATACTTTCAACTGCTTTTATGATGGTAGTGTATTGGGGCTTTCTTGCTGCTGTTATATTGAGGCTTTTCAGCATACATTACAGTCGGAAAGTAACAGCTTTCTTCTTTAGTGCTTGGCTAGCTTTATGGCCTTTTTTATTTGAGAAAATAAACAAAACAAGAGTCATTTTTTCTGGAGATGATGTTCCTGCACGGGAACGTGTTTTGCTTATTTGCAACCACAGAACTGAGGTTGACTGGATGTACCTGTGGAACTTTGCATTGCGGAAAGATTGTTTGGGATACATAAAGTATGTCCTTAAGAGCAGCTTGATGAAGTTACCTTTATTTGGCTGGTCATTCCAAATTTTGGAGTTCATCCCGGTGGAAAGGAAGTGGGAGGTTGACGAATCAACCATGCGCCACATGCTTTCAACATTCAAAGATCCTCGTGATCCCCTCTGGCTTGTTCTCTTTCCAGAAGGAACAGATTTCACGTAATTTCCAATTTTGTTTCAGTGACATATCCCCTCTATTGCTTTTAATGTACCCATAATTCCATATTGTCTCTTTTATGTGTATGGAGAGACTTCATTCCTAGTTATCCGGCTTGTTGGGAGCTTCATGACTTCCATCTACAGCTACTGTTTGCCTTAATGAAATCAGTTGCTTGTATCCATGATCACTGTGCAACTAATCCGCTAATGATTTTCTCTTTCTCAATGCAGTGAACAGAAGTGCTTAAGAAGTCAAAAATATGCAGCTGAAAATGGCTTACCCATTCTACGGAATTTGCTGCTTCCAAAATCAAAGGGTTTTTGTGCCTGCTTGGAAGACTTGAGAAGCTCTTTGGATGCAGGTTGGTTTTCTTGTTTATGCTCTAGTGCTTCATGAATACTTTTCTGTGCATCTGCTTGTTTAACCATTTTATAAATTGATGTTTTCTCCTTTGACATTACATTACTTGCAAGATGATGAATTATAGAACTCTTCTACCTCTTTGGTATATAGTTGTAAGCATGCTCTGAAACTGGCAACAAAGAAGTTACTGCATCTGTTTTCACCCTTGTGGCATAACAGTTCTTTCACAGAAGTTTGGCCTTATAAAGATAATTAGTTTCTAAGAAGTGTCTGCACTCAGTTCAATCTTTTTATTTCCTTCTCCCCTTTACTTTCAACCACACAATGTAACAAGGTAGTTGCCATGACGTCAGCCTACCTAACTTTACATGACCTAGAGAAGCCTGACAAGCTAGCACAACTACAGCTGGTCAAGATTTTTAACATTAGCTGCAGTTTTTATTTTCAGAAGTGAGAAATGGCAGGCCTTTTAGATAGTATCTAGGTGTTGTGTCTCAAGGAAATTCTATTGTCTATGAGGGTGTACTTAAAGGGGGATCAAAGGGTAAAAATAAACTGCAGAGGACTGATTATAGATCGATTTAACTGTGTTATTGTAATAGATCAGATATCAGTCAGTTTGCATTCCACATGCAAGAAATCTGAAGGATGCCTGAATGATGGTGCTATGCATGCAGAAAATATACGTGGTTCAGAGAGGCATGAACCCCTCAGTTATTCTATTTTTAAATTCTATTGGGTTCATATGAGAATGCTTATATATATTAGTCTTAATCTCATAACTCTTTTTAAGTGTCGGCCACCACTCTTTAACAAAGTTTCGACTACTCCATGACTATATGTTTGTTTTCACTGCAGTTTATGATGTGACAATTGCATATAAACATCGCTGTCCATCCTTCTTGGACAATGTCTTTGGGGTTGAACCTTCTGAAGTTCATATTCATGTTAGACGTATTACCCTGGATGGCATGCCAATATCAGAAAGGGAGGTAACTGCTTGGTTAATGGATACATTTCAACTTAAGGATCAATTGCTTTCTAATTTCAAGTCTGAAGGTCATTTCACTGGGCAAAGAAAAGAAGAGAACCTCTCCCCAATGAAGTGCCATGTAAAAGTAATGCTGGTGCTTGTCTTGACTGGTGTGGGTGTATTTTATACCTTTTTCTCATCCATCTTGTTTTTTAAGCTTTTTGTATCTCTATCTTGTGCCTATATGACTACTGCAACTTATTTCAACATCCGTCCGGTACCAGTCTTCAGCTTTCTGAAATCTCGTCCCTGATCCCCCACCTCTTCCAAGCATGGTTAACACCCCAATCTGAATAAAATTTCATTCCTAAGCAGCTTGAAAAAGTGCTCGCCGGAAAAGTGTATTTGTCATGACATCCGGCATCTCGTGAATGGTGGAGCGAAGTTCATGTTGAGAGCCAAATAGCCCGTAAGGCCACCTGAGAAGAGAGCCCTGATGCAGAATTCAACCGGTTCTCAAAATCTCTGGTTTGCACATATGTTTAGATATCAAATTGTTGTAAGGGTTACACTTAATGTAGAATGGGGTAGAATTTTAGGTTCAAATGTTCAATATATAACGGTATAAAATCTTCAAATTGCAGAAAACTTCTGCAGATTTTGTGCCATTTGTCCCACTTCCAAATAGCAATACAGGTCATTTGTCTAAGTGAGTTATGTTTCTATGGTGAATGTTGTGCTACTGGGCGTCATGACTGTGATGGGTGACCCTCTTTTGCCAAAATAATAATTCCTTAAATTATGTTGGAAATCTTTAGTACCAATCTTGTCTCAGGTCAGCATAAATCTGAAATCTTTATTACTGTGGTCCTTAGATTATGTTGGAAATCTTTTGCGTACTCGCCCTCTATGATAGCGAATATTAATCATACCATTTTCTTTTTGCTATTTCCAAGCCTTCCCAAAAGAAGTTCATCATCTCCCACTGGTATCGCCATGATCCAAAAATTGTATGCGGTTTGGAGAGCCATATATGATTGAAAAATTACAATGAGCTCGAGAAAATAAAAGGCCCAAAGACCTTACTCTAAGCTTTAAAATACTGGGTTTCTTCCATAATCTTCACCGAAAATTCGTAGGAGGTAGGATATGTATACCAAACTCGTAGTAGTATATTGTTCTTTAATTTAAAACTCGTACGAAAATTACAAAGTCAACCAAAATTCTTCCAAGTGTCCCAAAGAACAAAGTCAACCCAAATTCTTTTATGGTTTTGATCCAAAGTCAACCCAAATTCTAATCAATCTGTATTTGCATTTCATGTCGTGGCAATGAGTTATCCTCTAAATGCAGAATATGTCACGATTTTTTTTTTCTTTTTGAGGAATGTTATGACGATTGTTGTGTGTTAGGATTTGCTATCAAAGGTGGGGCCTGACAACTATGGGTATTATACAGATTGCAGATTACAGAGATATTACTCCTCTGCAAACTTCCAACCATATTTCTGATCCTAATAAATGTAATTTAAAGCCTATACCATGAAACTTTCAACCCCACTGGCCAAATTTCCACGTAGCTAATTGCTTTTTATTATGCTTGATAATATTGGAAACCCAAGTCAAAGTTTGGTTGAAGAGGAAACAAAAATTTTGCTGCCTCAAGGCAAGATTCTCTTGTTGGGTGAGGCAAGTCATCTAGGCTATAGTAGGCAGCTTTTGGGAAGCATGAGAAAATGAAAAATTTACATCTGAAATCAAAGTGCCTAATCACCTCCTAATCAATATTATTAGTATTAAGTTATCCCATTGTCACATCACTAAAACTAACAGAGATGGCACAAAGTTCATCTGGTTTTAAGAATAATCATGAAAGTGAAACACAGATTTTGAAATGAAAATGAGTAATCTACTATTGAAATAGTGTTTGAATAATTACATACATAGAATGAAAGAACATCATAACAATATTTTGTGACCTAAACATGTGAAAGAAATGAAGTCAATACTAGTTTTCAATTATTCTTTCAGAACATTAACATGAACAAACATGTAAATGTTGTTGAAAACAGAATGTTTGAAATCAAGATCAATGTCTTCTTCATCATCATCATCATCATTTTTTTGCTGTTGTCAACATTGTCAGCTAGCAGGTGAATCTTCAGTATATTTCAGTTGTTGGGATGTTTTATGATCCTCTGTAGAACAACTGTTCTTGCTCTCCTAATATCCCTGCTACACATATCAGCTTGTTGCCCCAAATCCTCCACATTCTTCATAAACACCCCAAGCTTCTTTTTTATTTCTTCAATCCCAATTTTAACAGCTTCTTCCTCAATTGCAAAATCAGCAGTTTGCAAGAGAGCTTCAATATCAATCTCCAACCGGTCAATGAGAATCCTGATGTTATCCAAATCCTTAATAGCAACATAAGTTCCTGCTTGCATTGAGCTAATAACTTCCTTCTGTCCTTTCAATGCATTTTCATAGTTTCTCCAAAGAGAATCAATCCATTTTCCCATTGAACCTAATGGAATAGAAGTTGCAGCAGCAAGAGCTGCAGCAACTGGAGGAGCCGCCATGGCTGCAGCCACAACTGAACAAATCAACACAGTTGCAAATGTAGCAACAAATATCATACTCGAAACTTTACGCCAAGCATGGATGTATCTAAGCTTCTTGTCAAGCTTGTTCTTTTTAAGCTGTAATTTCTCAAGCATGACTAATTGTTGCCTATAAACAGATTGAAAGATTTGGAAGAACTCTTCTGTAAAAGGGTCACCAGCTGCCTTAAAATTCTTCAATTCTTCCAATGTCCTCACATATCTACTGCCCCCAACTTCACTTTCTTCCTCAAATTGTTGCAAAGCAACAAGGATAAGCAATTGGCTATCACGAGCACGCTTGAGACACTTTTCTAATGCAGAACAGAAATCAAGAGTTTGCAAGCTATTCTCAAAATACTCTTCCACAAGCTCAAACAATTCTTGACTCTTCCATATATCTTTCTTGCATTCTAAGATAACTTTAACAACTTCCTGATTCATTTCCAAAAGACATTCAGTTACCTCTTTTAGAGAATCAAATGAAAGTGCCCGGACTTCAACACCAACTGCCAAACTGTTTATGACTTGATTGGTTCGAGCTTGAACATTTGTGTCAAAGGTTTGCAAATCTTTGTCTAGTTTGCAAGCAGCTTCATATGAACTCAAATCAGTTGTGTACTGCAAATTGTTGCTAAGATTGATAGCTGATGATGTTTCAGATGTCTTCTTGCTCGTATGATTCCCCATAGCTCTGTCAAAATCAGATCTAAGCAGAAGAAAGAAGAAGAAAAATCAAAATCCAAACCCAAATTCAATTCAGCACCTTTTTTCTATAAAGTTACAATTTTTGTTCACGATAAAGGGTGGCCACTACTTTATCGAAGAGATTATGTAAGAATGAGGTATTATTATATACCAGAAAACATACAACAAAATCAGAAACAAGAAATCAATGTCTACTTTACCAAACCAGATCGCCCCACCCAGGAAATAATCATTAGGATTTTGAACACTTTTTAATATATTTTAAAAAAAAACCCCAAAAAGAGAAAATCTAGAAAACCCAAATAGAAATCTAAGAAGATGGGTTGCTTAGAATGTTATCAGAAGAGAAATATTGCCATTAACAGGAAAGAAAATGAGGTCGAAAGTGAATGGGTTTTTCTTAAGAAAAAAGAAAGTTTGCAACAAAAAGCAATTAAGTATGGATATATGATATGAGAGAGAAGAGAAAAATGAAGTAGAGGTGAATAAAAAGATTGAAGAAGCTTAAAGAGACTTAAAACCGTTAAGAACCAAGAGATTAGAAAGAGAAAAACAAAAAGAAAAGAGCTTTAAGCTTTTGGGAAGTGGGATTTTTTTTTTTTTTCAAAGTTTTTAAAGAGATTTGAGAATAGCTTGCACGCATGAGAAAATGAGAATTAGGACATGGAAAACGCGGGAAGCAATGTATGTATGTTTTCCTTTCCTTTCTCTTTCTAGTTTCTACCTCTTTTTCTCTCTAAAAAACTCTTTTCTTTTACTGTTTTCTAACGCGCAAAGCAACAGTTATCAGAAGAAAGAGAAGAGCTTTTGGCTATGGCTAAAAAGGCCTGCAAATGCAAAGAAAGAGAAGCTACAACTTACAATATTGAGAAAAAAATACTTAAAAAGCTTTGATATTTTTTAGGGTTTTTATCTTTTTTTGTTTGTTTTTAAGGAAGAAAAAGGAGAGTGTTTGTTTGGAGACAGAAGGCTTAAGCTCCAAGATTATTGAAGGTGACATTTTGATATGGGAAAGACTACAAAGTCTCTTTATTTGGAAAAAATACAAACTTTTGTTTTGTTTCAGTTTGGTTAATCTAAAAGGCTGCTGTACACATCTTTTTGAAATTACCTCTACATCCTTTTTACTTGTCGGTGCAATTTCAAATTTTTTTTTTTAAATTAATTCTTCTAAATTTCTAATCAATATAATGTGATAAATTCAAAACTATTCTTTCTGAATTGGAGGTGTGAGAAGGTAAAACTCTCTCTATAATCTCATTTTCTAAGGGATTGAATATGTATTCCTAAAACAGTGTCATTTAGCTCGTTTGTTATCATTTTCGTTTCCTTTTTTCTGTTGTCAATTTTCTAATTTTGGAAACAAAACAATGAAAACATGTTTAGCAAGCTGTTTCCGTTTTCAAAAATTTTGGAAACAGAAGCAGTGTTTTGGAAAAAAGTGGAAGTAAGAACTTTGTGTTTTCATGTTTTTCCAAAACACTTTCAAAACACAGAAGCACAATGATGAACAGTAACTCACATGCTTTTTAACCATTTTTTTAAAACTTTTTTATTTAAAAACATACAATCAAAATGTATATCCAAACATGTTTTTATTTTCAAAAATTGACAGCGCAACAAAAACAAAACAAAAATGAAACAAAAACAAAAAACAAAAACGATGCCAAATGACCCCAGTATTTCAGTTAAAAAAAAAAACTAAGCCTAAAGAATGCATAGTTTTTAGGTTTCACATTTGCCAAAACAAAAACAATGTCTAATTAATATTTTACAGGCAGCATTTTTAATGTTTAATTTCTTTTTTCTTTTAGCTTAAAATTGCTTAAGAGTTCCTAATACAATATAGCTATCATCAAAGCATTGAAGAAACGGAAGAATTTAACATGGAAAAATGATTAAATTTTTCCTAAAACAGTTTCATTTAACATATATACCGTACAAGATTACTCAAAAGAGTTAAAATTTTGTACTATCTATTAGGAATCGTCATTATATTAAACTTCAATATTTAAACAAAAGAATGTAAGAATAGTGATTACGGAATCTACAAGAACGATTATCGTGATTTTAATGATAGATTTGAAAGAAACATACCTTTTTTGTTCTTGAATTCCTAGCTGATTTGATCCACCAAAGGAGCAAAATTGCTAATTAAAGCAAACTCTAATCTTTTGCTGAGTAAGGTTCAAAGCTTGAAAGGAATGTTGTACCTTCTTTGGGTGTCTTCTTTAGTCCTAGTTGAGTTCTATGGGTAGAGTAGAATTTGCTAATCAAAGCAACTTTAGAGTTTTGCTAACTAAGGCGAAAAATAAAGTGAATCAATTATGCTTATGATTGTTGAATGTTAGCAACACTCTCAATACTATCTATTTATATACACGAAAACTTGAGTTTGAAATAGAAGCTTGTTTTCCAAGAAAAAAAAAAGCGCATGATCTTTTTAGAATTGTTGAACTTATGAAAATATCAAATACAAAAGTGAAAAACATATTTATTCGTTTTTCCCTTAAAATTTTACTTACGTAATTAAATATAATTTCCAAATTTTGTATTAATTTAGAATTGTTTACAAAATCAAATTTTCATGGAAATGAAAATAACATACGTGATTATGAAGATAATTAACTTTATTTCTTAAAAATGCAATACATATACACAAGTATTGTGCATATATTTTGGAAATTTAGGATTATAATTTTGATGGTATTCACTTATTAACCACGAAATAAACTTATTATTCCAAACAATTACCAAAAAAATATTTTACAAAAATAGTATAAATTATGGCTATAATTGCAAATGGAAATAAAAAAAATAAAAAAAGAAAAGAAGATGGGATGGCAATTTCGTCAAGTTGTACTTTTATGAGAAAAGAAAAAGGGGTATTTTTACTTTTTACATGGGAGAGAGAAAGAGCAAAGCGAGTGGTAAATCTGGCGACAGCTGCGCGTGTACTTGTGGTTGCGCGTAAAATTTAGCAAAAAACGGTTTAAGAGATGACACGTCAGTCGTATAGAAAACGTGGCAAAAAAATAGTGGTTGCCGCCAATAGCGAGATTTGAAAAATTGAAAATTGTTTCCACGCCACGTCACAAAAACAAAAGAGAGAGATAATTGGCGTCACGTGCCCTGTAACGCTCCCTGCTTCTCTTGCTTTCCCCCTCGTCTCAAGCCACGTGATTTTTCTTCTGCTGCTTTTCGAACTCAATCCAATCCTTCAGGTGCTCAGCCTTGTTCAAGGTTTAACACGTCTTACAGCTGTTAAAATGAAAAAAGAGCTTCCAGATTAATTAACCTTAACCCATAAGAAAACACTGTTTTTGAAAATTAGTTTGAAATTTGTTACTAATAATCACGTGCTCTTAATTTCAATCTCAATTACATTACAAGCTTCAAATCTTAACAACCTTGGTTTCTTCACCCATTGTTTGACTGTTTCACCATCGTTTTGGGTCTAAGAGGAGTTTAAGTGTAAACTCCATTTCAATCGCTGTTCTAATAATCTCATTTGTATAGTACCTAATCTAATTTGTACAGTGTAATCTTATCTGTACAGTTACAAAATAATGTCAATCGCACCGCTGTCATACCGCTCTACTAAATGCAACCAAAAAGCTAGATTCTGTTTTTTTTTATGTGTAATTTAATATTTTCAAATAATTAGTAAATATATTTGAGAATGGGATATATTATACAATAAAAAGGAATATTCATATAAAAAGATAGAGATTTGGTTAGTCAAGGTAAATGAGAAGCAATTGAGACAATTTAACATGGTTCATGCACGTAGGGCGGGTTGAAAAACTTGAAAGCTGCATATAATGTTTTAATAAGATTTTATTTTTGATTTTTGATCAATTTTGGTACGTACGTGTAGTGTTTTTTTTTTCTTGGTATAATACTAGTATACATTGAATTTAAGATTGTCTCTTATTTTGATTACTAGAAATGATGAAATTGTAAAATTTCACACGACATGTGCACTATATTATATATTTGTTATAGTATCATTATGTTCTAATTAACTAAGCATAATATACATGATTAGGAGAAGAACTTATAATAAGTCAATGATTAGACGTAGATTATGATAAGAACCCATTTCCGTTTTCATGATGGAAAAAATAATCAATTATTATTATACTAAATTTGAGGTGATCATATTCTTCTCTATATAGAGTATAACTTGGTCAAATAATATCTCGAAAAAGATTAGGTTTTCTTTTCATTTTTTTTTAAATGGTTTCTTTTTGTCATTTTGTTTCTCTCTTAATTAATTAATTAATCAGTTTGATTATTTTTTATTCAAAAAACTGTCCTTTTGCTCAGCTGTGTTGGGGTTGCTAAGCAAAATTTTTGTAAAAATGAGTATATAATGAAAATAAATAAATAAATTATAAACTAAAGTTTGCATATAATTCGAATAATCGAATTGTCCAAATTATATATAATTAAAAGAAACAAGAGCTTCCAATTTGTTCAGTGCACATAATAATCATAAATGTGTCTGATTTTGATATTTATAAAGAGTGTACGTAAAAAGAGTCAAGCTAGCAGCTAGAGGCGGCAAGCATAAACTTGCAATCAAGCTAATAAATAACCAACCTGCCCATTTGATAAGGAATATTAATATTCAGCATTAGACATATATATATAGTGCCTTTAAAGAGAGAGAGAGAAAAAAATCAATTTCATGATACTTCTATTTCTAAATTATATGTGTAATGTGTAATATTCAGTTATAGATATTCATCCATTAAATTCACGTGACAAACTTTGTTATTATAACGTAAAAGATGGAAGATAGGGGATATATTTAGAAAGTAAAATGTCACTAATTACGATTATAGTTTTTTTGCTACAATAATTACGATTATGGTTGTTATTAATTAATGTTTGAAAATCATATATATAAGCATTTTATTAACAAATTAAATATAGTATTAATCAAATTATTGAAAAAAGTTTAAGAATTACGGAAGAAAAATGTCAGCAAATGGTAGTATGGTAGGCATTTAATCGATAACGATAAAATTTTTTTAAAAAAAACCTTACCTTGAGTGCTTGAGAATAATGAGTTTACGTAAACTTAAATCAAAATTCTCACTCCAATTGAAATTCTATTATTAGATTAGATGAAGTAATGCAAAATTGTATATATATAAAACCCTATTGTACTATGTCTCAATGTCATGCTTGAATCCATCAGCCCAACGTTGGGTTACCTCAAATCCGGAAATCAGCAATCTTATAACCTCATTTTTGAGACTCGAGTTTGGCTTTTATTAATTAGATATATATATTAGATATATACGATTATTAGTTTATTATAACATCTTCAATAGCAAGATGTTAACTGTTGAGCAATCTTTCCATTGTATTGCTGATTCTATTAGATCAAGATTGCATGGCTTTCAGAGAATTGCTAAGGATTCAGTGAATATTTCACTTTGTAATAGTTGGAAACTTAGTTTAGACTGGTAAATATTGTTGTGTTTCTTTTTCTGGTTTTGTTTTGATGAGTCTCTGTAATGGTAGCAGCTTAACTTTTTTGTATCAGTTTTGCATAGCAGTTCTTTTCCTGCTATCGTATCATATTTATCCAAAAAAATAATAACTATTAAATTTTAAAATATTTTTATAGATATATTTTAATTATTTAAATGAATCGGGCCGAGCACTTGGATTTTTCTTACAAAAATAGTAGACTTGGCCCAATTCTAACTAGACCCGGCCCAGAAACAATTTTCTATCCAATCCATATGATTTGATCTTAAAAAGCCCTCGAATCTTGCGCTCGAACTACACTTGAGACCGATTTGCACACGCTAGACTAGAGACTATAGAGGATTGATTCTCTTAATATATGTGTGTTGTAGCTGTTGAAAAATCTTGAAAGTTGCACTCAACATATATAAAAATTAGTGGCAAAAAAAAAAAAACATATATGAAAATCTTGCCCTTTTACATTATGCTTTAATCGACTTTATTTATCTTCACAATGAGATAAATATAGTTTCTTGAGAGGTAATTAGACAAGGTTTTTAGAAGGAAGGGGATTGAACATTGGTTACATTATATACATACTATATTTAATTTTTAACACGTGGTAAAATTACTAAAGACTTCAACCAACGTTTGATAAGTATCGAAAACTACTATATATTTTTATCTTTTCTCTTATGAGTTTAAGAATTTTAATTTTTAAAAACCTACTTTTAACTTTTAAGTCTAAATTCAAATGGTCCCTTCACGTGTACATCCATGTACAAATTAAACAAAAACTAATTATGATTTTTAATAATATTAAAGTGGCTCTAATATCACAGCGCAGACTAAATTTGGCGTGACGCAGGCGTGACTCTAAGATAAAGGTCTAAAAACCTTAGAGTCCAACTAATTAAATTGTGTGAGTAATTAGATCAAATACATACCTTCTTTATAGTTGGACAAAGCATTTTTTTTTTTTGAACAGTAGGAAATATTATTAATGAACCAAAGGGGGGATAAAGGTGCCTCGTTAAAACCTCCCAAAGGAAAAACCCAGTGGGAAAAAATCCAAAGGGAGGAAAAAGAGTACACCTATATCAAAAGAATCCATCCCTATCAAAGAACATTACAAGAGGCAAAACCAAGGCAGAAAGAACACCCATAGACCAGCCAAAAACAACAACAATACAATCTCTCCAACAAACGAAACAATCCCCACGCAGCAGAACAACCCAACGACCAAACCAGACCTACCTGTCTACACCACTCACCCTTGGCAGAATTCAATAAGATCAGAGGGCCTATCAATCCCAGATTTGGCAAGTTCGTCAGCTTCAATATTTGTCTCTCTAAACACATGGGAAAGATGCCAACTAGCCAATCTCCTAGTGATCGCACGAATCTCAATAATAAACCTATTCAAACCCCAAGGACAAGCAATCAAAGCATTCACCCATTTAACCGCATTAGAACAGTCACTCTCTATCAACAAGGAATGAGACAGCTTCCAATCGGTTTCGCTTTCGCTGCTCCAGCCAACCCAATATTCTTGGAGAATTTCAATAACACAGCCCCTGTATCATCTCTTAAAATACCCCCGATGCCTGCCATACCCGAACTCCCACTCGAAGCACCATCCACATTGAATTTAAGGGATCCCAATGGAGGAGGTGACCAAGTAACAACAATTCGTGCAATCTGATTTTTGCGAGGGACATTTACCATATTCTGAGCCAAGATAATATCAGACAAGGATATAGATGAATCAACCCATTTGGCTTTAAACCACCACGCAAATCTGATTTTAATAGTCATTATCAATTGCTGCACATCAGGGATCTTAGCATTAAACACAACATCGTTCCTATGAAGCCATATTGCCCATAAAATTGTGAAAAACAGCATCACCCAAGCTTCATTCTTTTCCGAACAGAGTATTAAACCTGTCCAAGATTCAAAGAACATCATTGGGTTATCATGAGTAGCCCAAGAAACACCCCAAAGAAAAGCAAAATGGCACCAAATTTCCCAAGAGAATCTGCACTGAAAGAAAAGATGATTAACAGATTCAATCTCAATACTACACATAGGGCACTTTGCAAGGCTTAGATCCAGTAAGCCTCTCCTAACCAGAACTTCTCTAACCATAACTTTCCCGAGCATCACCTGCCACGCCAAGATTTCAGCCTTCGGAGGACCTAAACCAGACCAGATTTGTTTCCAGTTAAAATCAGAGTTAGCAGCAACATTTGAGACCGTTTTATAGAAGGACGATGCTGAATAAATTCCCGAAGCAGTGGGCTTCCAAATAACCATATCAAAAGAGTCTGTACTCGGCTCATAATCATTTAACAGTTCCATTAAATTCTCCATTTGTCCTTTCTCCCAATCAAATAAATTTCTTCTAAGAACAATATTCCACCTCCAATTACCGTTAACCCATGAACCAAAATCCGCAACTGCACCAATCTTATTAATTGCCAGAGCAAAAATACGAGGAAAATAATTTCTCAAAGTGTATCCTATAATCCACTCACAGTGCCAGAAGGAGATATTCTCGCCATTCCCCAACAAAAAGCCAGAATTTGCAGCCCATCCATCCGTATCAGCAACAAGAGGAGAAAGTGGCTTGGTAATATTTTTCCACAGGGCCGAAGCATGTCTATTATGAGTCACATCAGGAACTAAATTTCCACCATTATAGCCATTCTTCTCCACCAAAACTTTCCTTAAAAAACCATCCTTTTCGTTGCCAAATCTCCATAACCACTTATTCAGCAAAGCGCGATTTTGAAGATGCAAATCCAAAATACCCAAACCTCCTTTGTCTTTTGGTTTACAAACTTGATCCCAACAAATCAGATGCAGTTTTCTATCGCCTTTTACCGACCAAAGAAATCTTCTCATAGCTTTATCAAGCGATTCTTTAATAGAACAAGGAAGCGGAAAAAGAGACATATAATAAAGAGGTAGGCTCGAAAGAACAGATTTGATGAGAGTCACCCTACAACCAATAGAAAGAAACTTCGCTTTCCAAGATGATAACCTTAAGTTTACCTTATCAATGACTGGTTGCCAGTAGCTTATCGAAGAAGGCCTGACACCCAAGGGCAACCCCAGATAAGTAGAAGGAAGGGCTTCTAATCTGCACCCAATAATAGACGCCCATGAAACTAAGTCATCTTGCTCCACACCAATCCCAAACAAACAGCTTTTACTGAAGTTTACTTTCAACCCAGATGCCAGCTGAAACCCTCTCAAAATTCTTTTAATATTCACCAAGTGCTCCTGTAAAGGCTTACAGAAAATCAAGGTGTCGTCAGCGTATTGCAGATGGGAAACAGACAATTCACCATTCCCGACTTGAATTCCTTCAAACAACCCGGCATTTGTGGCATTCACCAACAAGATATTCAAGCTTTCTGCAATAATTGTGAAAAGAAAAGGTGACAATGGGCATCCTTGCCGAAGACCCCGTTTAATACGAAACTGGCGAGAGGGAGAACCATTAACCAAAACTGAAATCTTTGCAGAAGAAACACATTTCCGAATCCATCTTCGCCACAAAGATCCAAAGTTCATTTTAGACAAAATCAAGTCTAAAAAATCCCAATTTACAGAGTCATAAGCCTTCTCGAAATCAAGTTTAAACAAACACCCACCATCTGCAGATTTTCGAATCGTATCAATGAGCTCATTCGCCACTAGAGAGCAATCAAGAATCTGTCTTCCTTCAATAAAAGCGAATTGGGAACCACTAATTAAAGGTCCTAAAACTGATCTTAATCTAGAAGCCAAGACTTTCGAGACCAGCTTATAGACACCTCCGACCAAGCAAGTAGGTCGAAATTCATTTATCCTCTGAGGATTTCTAACCTTAGGAATTAGAGTCACAAAAGAAGAATTGATCGCTTCATCGAAGTCAGCCTGGGTAAAGAAACTCGAGAACACCTCCATAATCTTGTCCTTGAGCAACACCCAGTGATCCTTAAAAAACTCAAGTTAAAACCATCTGGACCAGGGGCTTTGTTCCCATCACAAGAGAGAAGAGCGTTGTAGACTTCCTCCTCTGAAAATGGTCTCTCAAGCCATTCATTCTTCTCATTAGAAAGCTGCACAAAGTTTCCAACAACATCCTCAACCAAACAGCACTCATTCCTGTTATAAAATTCCTCAAAATAGGCAGCAATTGCTTCTTTGACCTCGACAGGATCCGTTAAAACAGAATCACCTACATCAATACATTCAAGGCTATTTGACCTATATCTATCAGCTGCAACCAAATGATAGAATTTTGAATTCCTATCTCCTTCATGTAACCATTGAAATCTTGACTTTTGATGCCAAGATCTTTCTTCAACTTTATAACTCTTCCATAACTCTTCTTTTTTCAAAATAATCTCCTTTCTCAGCCTTCCATTACTCAAATCCGCAGCCCACTCTTCTTCAAGCTTCTGAATCTCATCTTTTGTCTCTTTAATCTCAGACATTCCTCTGTTACAATGTGCCTTCTTCCAATTTTTCAAATCGAACTTCAATTCCTTTAACATAACAGAAATTGAAGCTTCTGAGTTATGAACTAAATCCGCTCTCAACCAAGAATCTTGAACTGTACCAATAAAACTCCTTTCATCTTTCCAATGGTTAAAATACCTGAAAGGTTTGGGGCCCCAATCCTTTTCATCAAAACCAAAAATCAGCGGATGATGATCAGACAGAGCTTTTGGCCCTATCCTCTGTGAGCAATTAGGTATCAAGAGCAGCAGTTCAGGGGAAAGAAGGAATCTATCAATCCTACTAAAAGCAGGGGATTTTCTAGAATTACTGTAGAAAAAGTTCCCACCTTGAAGAGGCAAATCCACCAGGTTGCATCGGTGAATAAAATCAACGAAATCCTGGGAAGAAGCAGCGCTGAATGAGGCACCAATCCTCTCCTCAGCACACGTAACAGCGTTAAAATCCCCGTTGACTACCCAAAGAACATCATGATGACAAACAATATCAAAGAAATTTTCAAGGAAAACCTTTCTGTCGACTTCCACATTCGGAGCATACACAGATGCAAAGCCCACTTTCCTTTCAAAACCGTTTAAAGATCCAAACAGAATAATGAATCTATCACCCTTAATGACCGAATCCATTTGAAACACATTGACATCCCAAATGACTGCAATGCCGCCAGCTGACCCAACCGCGCTTACAAAATCCCCCTGAATCGCACCTTTTCCCCACAACGCCTTAAAGCTTTTATTATTAAACTCAGCTGCCTTAGTTTCCTGCAAGCAAATTAGACTGGGCTTCTCCCGAGTCACAAGAGAGCGCACAACTCTTTTTTTTTCAGGCCTACCTAGACCTCTTATATTCCACGAAATAAACTTCATCAACACACTCAAAGAACCCCTCAAAAATCAACACAAACAAAGACTCACCGGTCGTCCTCACCACTTTTAAACTTCTTGAATCTTTCCAGCACCACATCTTTGTCTTTGAACACCAAACCTGCTTGTGAGGCCGTTACCCAGTCATTCTCTGCCTCCGAATCAGATCCCGTCCCGCCAATACCGCACCCACCACTCTTGTTGCAAAGATTTGCGCCGCTATCAATTTTACTATTCCGAGATTAGTTACATCTAATCTAAAACAATTAAACTTTTTCTTAGTTGCGTCATTTAGAATGTTCGATGGATTTACAATATTGCGAGGCATCAAATATTTTTCTACCCTTTGAAAAGTTCAAGAAGTGTGGACAGAATATGAGTAATTATAATCAATGGGCAAGAATACGGCCAAAAAACAAATAAAATAAATCAATGGGCAAGAATACGGCCAAAAAACAAATAAAATAAATCAATGGGCAAGAATACGGCCAAAAAACAAATAAAATAAATCAATGGGCAAAGAGTCAAAGACTATTCAAGTCAATAAACGAGTTCCTTTGCATTAAGAAAAGATATTTTCCTCGAACATGCATGCATCCAGTTTATAACTCTTGTCTTATATATAAGTTCATTCATAGCCCACCAAGCTCAGTTCAATTTCATTCTCATAATTAAAAGAATTTCATCTTCCAAAATATGGCATACGGCGCATACCCCAGTTCAAGCGCTGCAACGGCTAAACCTGTTTCGATTATCGGCCCTCAATACTGTTCTCCTCACCCCATTGAACTTGCAGTTTTCAAAAAGGTTAAGTCCGTTACTAATGGCGACTTTGTGGTTACAAACATCAATGGCAATATCCTTTTCAAAGTTATAGGACCTGGTTTTTTCTCCACGCGTGATCGTCAAGTTTTAACGGATGCTGCCGGAAATCCCATTGTCTCACTCAGACCCAAGGTAACTACACTTAATTAATTACTCCATGCCAAGTTTTTTTTTTTTTAATTTGTATAAATAGAGCCTTAATTAATTTACAGTTGATCATTTCCATGATAATAATGGCAGATAATGAGTGCACATGATAGATGGGAAGTTTTCAGGGTAGGCAGCAGTGGTCTTATCTGTACAGTTAAACGACCTTCCGTTTTTTCGTTCAAGTTCAAAGTAGATGTGTTCTTGGCAAACAACACAAGGCAAGATGTTTGTGATTTTAAGATCAAAGGGGATTGGTCCGATAAATCCTGTGTTGTTTATGCTGGAGAGTCTTCCACCATTGTTGCCCAAGTAAGATTAATATTCTCAATTGAATTTGAAACTTATTCCAAGTTTCCAATTTTAATTATTGTTTAATGGAGTAATTAATAATGATTAATGTTGAATGCGTTTGAAATTTGAATTGAGCAGATGCATAACAGTCACACGGTTCAAAGCGCGTTCGTTGGAAAGGACAAGTTCATGGTGACGGTGAAACCAAACATTGATTATGCATTCATCGCCGCTCTATTTGTGATTCTTGATAAGATCAATTCTGGGTCGGGGGGCGGCGGCGACGCGGACGACGACGGAGGCGGGGGAGACGGGGGCGACGGAGGAGGCGGGGGCGACGGGGGCGGCTGGGGCGGAGGCGACGGGGGCGGTGGCGGGGGCGGAGGATTCTAGAGTTAGGCCTCTAATAAAGTTTCTTCTATTGAATGTAAATTTATAGAGCAGTATGTAATTGTTGTGCATCTATTATTGCGTTTTCCCTTGGACATGTAGTTTGGTATGTTTATGATTTTTTTTTTTAAAAAAAAAACAAAATTTGTTCTTGTAGTATTTAAATTTAATATATTTTTTTATAACAGTAGTATTTTATTTTATAAATGACTACTTTTGGACAATTTTAGTATGAGAAGCACAAATTTGTTTACAGCCTAATCACAATAATTTTCTTATGGTGAATAACAATAACTAGAAAACAGGGGAGCTAATCAACATAAAGAAGTATTTGTTCCCCTATTTTGGTCAAGCATTTACAAAAACGTAAGATTTATCAGTTTTTTTTTATCTCATCCGGTATCCAGGGTTTATTAGCCCTGACTAATCCGGATCTGACCCGCGTCGCGCATCTGGTTATGGTAGGTGAGTCTCCCAACAGGGGCAGCTGTGTACGCAAGGTCTCGAACCTGAGACATACTTAAACTGGAATAAACCGCTTACCACTTGATCCAACCATTGTTGGTAGATTTATCAGTTTTAACTTCTAACAAAATTTGTACTAAAAATTCCAACAAGCCCTATTAAGTAGACTTAGCCCAATTCCAACTTGACCCGGCCCATATACAAATTTCTATCCAAAAGGCCCTCCACGATCTTTCTACATTATACTTTCATCTAGTTTAACTTCGCAATGAGTTATTCACCCCAAAAAGAAAAAAAACTTCGCAATGAGATAAATATAGTTTTTTTAAGATGTATTTAGACAATTTTTTGAGAAGGGGAGGGGATTGAACATTGATTATTGTATTCTAAGTTTTCCTTATGAGGGTATAACAGCCTTATTAAAACTCTAACTTAAGTTGTTTGAGTTATTAGATCAAATGTATATCTTATTTACTTGGGCAAAGCATTTCTTGGTTGAGACTAGTTACATCAAATATGCAACAATTAAACTTTTCTTAGTTGTTAGTACGACATTTACTACATACTCCTATCTATAGAATTATGAAATTAACTTTTAACTAATTAAGTTTGATATATGTGAGCATTATAGATTCAAGCCCAAAGCCCAACATGACTCAGGTCCATCAAGGCCCATCCGCCTCTTATTAGGCCTATATATGATTTCTCTTGAGATTTCATTCCTTCGCATCCTTATTTTCCAACTTACCCACTATACACATGACTCATGTTTGTCTCTTCAAGACAAACATGAGGGTTCTCCGCTCACAGTTTTCTCTTGTGCAAGCCACTGAATGGAGTTCTCAATCTCGAAATTAGGCCATGACATAATTTGGCATCAACCATATAAGTTCACTGGAGTGGTCTAAATCTGGTTTCTAGACTAGTTGTAATTATACCGTATATCATTACTATATCAAGCCCCCAAGCTTGTTACTTTTTTAATTAATAATATTATTTATCATTTATGCAATCATTTCTATATCAATTCTCAGACCATGCTCTTGTTGTATTGAGTATTGAAAAGGAATCAAATTTCTGAGTCTTGCAAAAGTTAAAAGGAATAAGTTAAAAGGAATAGACGTAGATTTAAGATTTGACGTAACTCGATTTTTAATTAATTAATGGAACACAACTTAGCTATCTACTATTTTGATGAGAGGAGATGATGGTATGTATATGAAGTAAAACACACCAATGTTTTAGTAACTTTTAACACATCCATCCAAACTTATCCAAACTCTTATGCCATTTACTACTAATTAAGAGATTATTTTCATTTTCTAGTGTTCATTCTTCAACTTCAAATGTATGACAGTCTGGATATTCTACTACATATGAAACAACGGCAATTATTGGTTTTGGTATATGGGTATAAACCCATTGTTTTGACAAGAAGTGCCAAAATATGGCATTGACTGACTTTGGTATTTGGATCAGAATCACATGTCGCTAATTAATTCCTTTAACTATACAAATTATAGTAAGGTTTCTGGATTAAATTCCAAACCGACTCCTTTTTTTGGTGAAAATTCCAAACCGACTCTTGAAACCTCCAATGTTTGCCCGTGAACCCAATAATGGCCCATATAGTAACGCCAATTTGCCAACTCCTATAAGTCACGAGCCTTCACCATTTTCTGCACTTCCAAGTCAAGCAAAAATCATAAACTATCAACATCAATATAGTTTAATTTATCTTATAATTTGATAACTTCTTCATAGTCAAGATATATTCTTCATACATTATTCATTTTAAAAGACCAATCTCTCTTTTTCCAAAGTATAGAGTAATAGTTTTACGAAATTTGATTCTATATATAGAATCAATCAAATATTATAAGTGATGGATATAACTATATATACATATATAAATTTTTAATTAAGAATTATAGGTAAAATATTCCTTTAGAGACCGGCCGGGTTCATTCTCTATATAAGGCCTGAACATCTTTCTCTAAGAGCATTAATCCAAGCAAAGTATACTAAGAAACAATAATTAAGCATATAAGAAAAAAGGAAGTGTTGTTGAGGCATATAGCTAGAGATATGGAGGGATATGCATATGCTAAGCTTGTGGTGGTGGCGATGGTGCTAGGTTTAGCCATTGGGTCCGGACCCATTGGTGCAGATGGTCAAAAGGTATTGTGTGGGATGAGCAAAGATGGTTTCAAGGCATGTGAGCCCTGTGTGAGCAGTGCAAACCCTAATCCTCCACCACCTTCTCAAGCATGTTGCATGGCTTTAAACGATGCTGACTTGCAATGCTTTTGCGTCTTCAAGAATTCCAAGTTGTTGAATGCTTATGGAGTCGATTTCGATCGCGCTCTTGCTCTTCCTGTACAATGCGGTTTGCTCAAATCTTTCCATTGCTTGAAATAATTAATGTAATGTACGAAGAGGCAATAATATATATATATTGCCTTTGCAACATTTTCTTGGTTTTCAACTTTTTTTTGGGTTATTTTTGTACTCGTTTGTTTGCAAGTTGATTTTTGGTTGTACGTGTTGCTATCGGTGATTATGTTTTCTTCGATTCGTTGTCAAGTTGAAATGTAGTGATAAATGTTTGTTCTTATAATATGATCGATGTTATTTGAATTTCATAGTGGACAAAAATCCAATATTTTATCTTGTTAATTAATTAATCAACTTGTTCTGCATAAATATCAATATATCTGTCAATTTCAATATTTCATGCTACTCTGAAGGCCCCCTATTCTTGTTCTTTGAATTTATAAGATCTAACACTTTTGAATTGTAATTGAATTGAAGGAAAGACTAATTTGATAGCTAGTAAAGAAAATAATAAATTCTAGTGCCAAAAAATAAAAGAAAAAGAAAATAATAAATTCATGAAATTGATAAGGTTAAGATTCGGACACTTCACGCACCTTATCTAGACTCGATCGAGTCTCTTAAACCACAATTCGTAAACAATTTTTGCAGATTAAAGTCTAATAGGTGAAAATCTTTAGATGTTGACGACTTATCTTGAACTTGGAGATGGGTTCTTTTACTCTAAACAATTCGTAATCAAGAAAATAACTAGATACATATATATATTAATCTAACTCAAAAGTATATATTAATCTAACTCAAAACATGTATTGGACTAATTTTTTCCTTAATTTTCTCATTAAATTTATGGTGTAGATATATTATATAATGAACATAATAAGATAGTAGTTCTTTTTGAAGATAACATAAGAAAGTAGTTAATAATTAAATAGCTCGCTTCAAAATTGCACCATGTTAGTGCAATGCAAGAGCATCAAATGAACACAAACATACATCTTAGCGATTGGGGATTTTTGGGCCATTAAGTTAAGGAATGGAGGCCCAATATTTCCTTTTAGTACCTTGTATGCAATAAAAAGAATGGGCCTAGTTAATTAAGACACTATGAACATGTAAGAATGGGCCTAATATACTGGTTGCCTTTTCTGGGCCAAAAATGAAAACAAAAGGTCAAAGGGACAAAATAGAAAATAAAAGGAAAATAAAAGGGCTGAAAGATAAAAACAAACAAGAAGTCAAGAGTTGTGTTGGGTTTTAGGGTTTTAGTGTTTCAGTATAAATGAGATGGGGAGTCCAATCAAAGCCGAAACTGCAACTGAAAGCTGAAAACTCGAAATCTAAAAACTGAGTTTCTCGTTACTATCTTTTTCTTCTATGGTAATTTTCTCGCGGTGTTTTGGTAAATTTGTGTGTTGAGTAGGGTTGGCCTTCATAATCCCAAATAAGCTGAGCTGAAAGTAGCGGTGCTTGTTTGATTCATGGGAGGCCAAAATCAAAGTCTGGGGGTTTCGCTGATAACGCCTTTTTATCTCTTATGGAAGGCGTTTATTAGTAACTTCGCCATACATTCACTTCTATTAAACCTTTAACTTTTCTCTTGCATTCTTACTATGTTAGTTTAGAACTTCAGATAAAAGATTTGATTCTTTTTATTACCAAACCATACTATTTGAGTGTTGATTGGTTCGTTTGGATTCTAGTTCCATAATGCAACAGAAGATCATATTTTTTCTTTACTTAGCAGCAGAAATTCATGCGTCTCGCTCAGAAAATATGTATATAAGAATCGGCGGCTTGGGATTTTGCTCCTGTTCTTGGATAATTTACTGCTTATGAGTCGAGGACAGAAAAGTTTGGCATTACCTGATTATTAAAAAACTTAAAAAGTTAGAAAACAGATGGAATTGCCAGTTGCCAGTTGCCACTAGAGCTAGAGCTGTTCAAGGGTCGGACTATCCTCTCAAACCCGAACCCTGTTTGTAAGTCCGGTCCATGAACAGCTCTAATATTTGCCACTAATTGGGCTTTAAAAATGAACCATGCCAAAGTTATCTGCACGTTGAGGACGGATGTCCAAGTTCGGAATGATTTCAAAATTCAGGTCTGTGACCAAAGTTCAAATCTGACTATTAAGTCATTAGCAATTTAGCATTACTCATTGGTAACATCTTCAAATTTCATAAAGGCTAGAAAATCAACTAAAGAAGAAGAATGATGGATGAAACTAATTAAATTAGATGATCAGCACTTAACTTTTTATTTTGCATAAAATTTACCAAATAAAGTCACCCCTAAAATTCAAAATTATTCCTACAAGACCATGTCAACTTTTAAGGCCTACTTAACTTCACTAAACTGCCATCAGGCCAAATGCCTGATGGTAGAGTCTTAGTTCATACTTGAATCATGAAGTCTTGATAGTAGAATCTTAGTTCATACCTGAATCATGAGGTCTTGGGTTTTATCTGTTTGTGTATTTAGTATGTTGATAGTTATAGATGACATTAGAGATTTTGGCAATCCAATTTGATTTATGTACGTTTCAATTTGTAAAAAGGGAAGCCAATGTATTAACACATCCTCTAACTAAGATTCTAACTAAGATTAAACTGGATAATTGTGCAATGCAGAACTATTCCTCTGATTATTGATTAATGAAAGTGATTATTCTAAAAAAAAACCTTCACTAAACTGTATTGTATAATTTTCTTTATTTAATAAAAAAATTGGAAAAAAAAGTATATTAATTATTGAAGGTCTCTCTTTCAACTTCCTTTCAGATTGTTTTTCTTCCCGGACAACGACCGAGTTGTAAATTAGTTTTCAGTGATTTATAGAACTTTACACCGGTCACTTTTTCTTACAAGTGATCTTTGCATGCATGCCACAAAGGCTAAAGTTAACTGCCACATGTTCTTCTCTTTTGAACAAGTATCGCACCACTCCTTACTTTGAACAAATATTGCAGCATGCATTTTTTGGTGCAAGTCAGCCAATTTCCTAACAATTTCCCTCCATGGCTGGTTTGGTGAAAATGACAGCAGAGGATTACGAAGATAGCTTGAAAATCTTGGAGGACATCACCAGCAATGCTCATGAAACACAAGAAAAGGTGTTGAAATTCAGGAACGGAATATTTGAAATGCTTTCTCAATGGCCAAATTCTGGGCTGTTGGCCAGATCCGTTACAACAACCTTCTTCAAGACCAGTAGTAACTTTGCAAAAGCTTTGTGCGAAAATCACACAAACTCAATTGAGACGGTTTTGTATGCCCTGATTCGAAACAGAGCATGTATAATGTATTGCCAATTACTTTCTGGTTTAATACATCGAGACGAAGTTGTCTCGATCGGTTCATGTTATATATCTGCAGTGGTTCGAGCCATCAAGTTCTTAGAAGATCATTTCATTGGAAAGAGTTGTGCTTCAACATACAGACAGGTCATGTTAGCGCTTGGATCGACGACTCAAGGGTGCAGAAATGCAATGTCCTTGATCTTGAATTCTGATCCAAAATTGGCTGATTCAATAGAAAATATATGTTCAAGTTCTAAATCATGGGAAGGGATAATTCAAAAGCTTTGGCCTAAAACAAAGTTTATCGACGCCATAGCCACAGGTGGAATGAGCCAATTTGGTACATCACTAGACTTTTATAGCGGTGGGCTCCCTGTAGTTTCACCCTTTTATGCTTCTTCCGAAGCCTTGTTTGGGATCAATTTACAACCTTTAAACAAACCTTCCCATGTCTCTTACACCTTTCTACCCAATATGGCTTACTTTGAGTTCATCCCTCTCGAGAAACAAGTCCAATTCAATGGTCCCATTGAAACCAAGCAAAACGATGAAGATATTGAACCTGTTGATCTTGTGAATGTGAAGCCTGGTCAATGCTACGAAGTTGTTGGGACAACTTCATCAGGTAAAAAACTTATATAGTAAAAGTAGAAATTACTGTTAGGAAAATTATTCAATACGCTGTAAGTGGAGTTTAGCAGACTACACATATAGAGTTTAAGGGGTTTGAGGGTTGACATGTGTCATTTAGGGAATAGTTTTAAATTTTAAAAACAAAATTAATTCAGAAAATGGACATGTGTCAACTCCTCACCCCGCTTGTGGAGTAAAAAAATTTACACTGTCAGTGTATCAAATAATTACTCTTATTATTATCTCAATCACTTTGTTTCTTTTCTTATTTTCAGGCCTATATCGATACAGAGTTGGAGATATTCTTATGGCAACTGGTTTCCACAACAGTGCTCCTCAATTCCAATTTGTAGAGCGAAATAATGTAATCCTAAGTATTGATGCTGACAAAACAAGTGAGGCAGACCTTATCAAGGCAGTGGAAGAAGCAAAGGCACTTCTCGATCCGATCGGCTTACTATTGACCGGTTTCAGTAGCTATGCTGATACTTCATCAATTCCAGGTCCCTATGTAGTATTTTGGGAGCTTAAAAGGAAGGAAGGCGAAGATGTTAAAGAGCTTGATCCTGAGACAATGGTGCAATGCTGCTCCATAATGGAAGAGTCATTGAGTTATATATAAAAAGTTTACAGGAAGGAGAATGCTATTGCAGCTTTGGAGATTAGGGTGGTAAAACATGGAAGCTTTGATGCCCTCATGGATTACTTTGTTTCCCAAGGAGAAGGAGCTTCCATGAACCAATACAAGGCACCAAGTTGCATCAAAACCAAGGAAGCTGTGGAAATTCTAGATTCCAGAGTCATTGGAAGGTTTTTCAGTTAGAAAATGTTTTAATTTCGTTTTCATTATTGCTGTATTTGCTTTGTTGGAAGGATGTGAAGTTTACAAAATGTTGATTATAGACATTGGGAGATCTTCTCAATTTAAAGTTCAAAGCGACTCAATTTTAGATTAGTCGAGATACAATATGTAATTACCGAATATCAGAAGTAAAATGTTTGAAATAAAGTATATTTAAAGCCTTTGGGCTTTTTTTTTTTTTGGCACAACACAGCCTTTGGTTTTGATGTCCCACATATTAATTTTCTTAATTAGGGGTTAGCTTAGCTCAATTAAGCGTAGGCCTGAAACATAAGTTCCTCTTGTCAGTAATTCATTTTGACGCATAGTTACTAAGACAGTGAGCCTCAAAACCAATTCATCAGTGCATCTTGAAATTCTTTGGTCTTTTTCCTCACATCCACCAAACACGTATGCTAGCTAATGTAGATTTTAGCAAAGACAACATTTTAATCAGGTAGAAGTCTCGCTTTTGGACATCGTAATGGCAAGTAGGGGAAAACCCGAATAACTATCAAGGCATTTCTTCTATCCACTCAACAACTTAATGCATATAAAATCCTCAACATTTCTATAGAATCATTGTTCACTCAAAAATTTGGAATTCGAGGGTGCCTGGTCTGCTTGCTGAGGGTGCTACAGTTTACTTGCTGTATAGATGGACAAAAGAGAAGATGAAGAATCCTGCCATCTGCAACAAGAACCCATATCAAAAGTTAACACTACACTACCATACGAACTTTTTGTCCCTTGAATGCAGAAAAAAGATGCATTAACACTAATGATGTTGATAATGTAATCTACATGTATTAAACCTTGGGCAATTACTTCAAATACTTATCCTTCCATTGTTCGAATTCAGAAACTTCAATCTTATAAAGGGAGATTACAGTTGGCTTATAAAGTTAACAAGGAAGAAGAGAGAGTCATACCATAGAAAATGCAGCTCCATAGTAGGGGTATGCAGCTGGTATGAATCTTTCATATTCATTATGTCTATATGGCCTGACTGGTATCTGCAATGCCATTTATCAATATGTCCATTATTGGGGCAAAAAAATCAGAAGCAAGATAAAAAATTTCATGAGACATTAATAGCAATCGCTCCACAAAGTTGCCATTACTATAACAAATTTTTTTAGCCAATTATAGATCGAAATCACTGAACATTTATCAAAATGAGTCGCCCTTTATTTTGAACTTCTATAAGTTTTAACTTCCATAACAAGTTTGGGTCTGAAGCAAAATATTTCATAGACAATATACTGAACTATGAAAACAAAATTAGATACCTGCTTTGAAAGGGATAAACTTGTGTACCCAAGCTTTTGGTACTCAACCTTAAATTGGAAAACACCATAAACATCTGGCACCTTAAATGACGTGGAATAGAGTCCCTGCAAGACAACAGACAAGTACTTTTATATGGATGACTTCATAATAAGAGCAAGCTGATATGACAAGCTATATGAGCTCAAGAGGCAAATAACATACCTTTTTGTTATTTGATAAAGTTTTCAATACATAGGGACTCATCATGTAAAACTGCACTTGGACATCATCAGCAACGTATGGCTCCCAACTAGTTCCAGACCACTCATAGATCTCAACCGAGTATTCCTTCATGGACCATGTTCATTTATTTTCAGTTAAATTTCTACCGAACTCTACTCAGTATCACATCAGAATAGACAAGTGTGAAGAATTACCAAGTCATCATTGATTCTGTATAACGCAGGTTCTTCTGTTTCTCCAACTTTGTGATGTTTTACATTTACAGCCTAAAGATCAAAAGAAGAGTTAAATCTACAATGTAAAATAACCATATATGAAAAACAAAGCAAATACCCCCAAATCCCTCCGTAATACAGGAACAACATATTATGATGCCAAAATTGATCAACATGCCTACCTTAAGATGACCTCTTTCATGGAAAACCCATTTGCTAATTTCAGTCGAAAACTGCTCATTACCCGATTTCTCATGTCTGTCATCAGAAAGAATGTTTCAGTTATCTTGTTTCATGCACATAAATTAACCAACAATCCTAGTAATGCACATAGGTGCATGCACAAAAATTGATTGTAAATTAGGAAAACTAGCTAGCAGCCTGGAAGGATAAGAAGATCAACATAAAAGCCAAATGTTAATAGGAACTTCATATGATGATTCTCCAGGGAAACCTAAAACCTTGTTCAAATCCTTCCCCTTATTTTTCCTCCAAATTCAGAATGATTTCTGCTGACTTGTTCAGGAATTCTGAGTGTCTTATATTGAAAGGGAAATTTAAAGAGTATCAGATTCACTCACTTGGTTGGGCTCCCAGCTTTCTGAACACCAGATCTGAAAAATCTGAAGACATACAAACAGTTCATCAAGAAGCATGGCATGCAATAGAGTTCAAAATAAAAGGAAGAACATTCATCAAGGAAGCGATCATTTAAAACATAATATACCACGTACCTATTGCTGAACATACTTATTGAGCCAGTAATCAGAATCCGCGCATTGTTTCTTGCCTAATAAGGAAATTAAAAAGCTTGTAACATATTCATTTGTACAGCTAACTAGACTTGAGTCAGAACAAGCTAAGCTTCTTTTTTTTTTTTTGGTGAAACAAGCTAAGCTTCTTTCATTCATATTGTGCAAAACTATCTTAAAATAAGATGAAAAGGATAAAGCTCTCAAAATCTAGACCTGCAAAAGATACAGCATTCACCTACCTGCACAACTGAAACTAAGGAGATAGCAGAACCAGTCAACGATGGTGGAGTTGACAGTTTGGACTTGGGATTAGCAGAATAGGCAGCTGGAGAGGCTGAGAGAACTTTTAACACCTATAGCAAATAATGCATTGTATAAAGGAAAAGCAAAAGATTATTTTGGTCAATAAATAACTGAGACCTATTTCTTCAAATAGTGCAAACCAGATGTAAGAAGCTTACCAAGTTATTAGCAGGATTCAGTGAATGGCCAATGCCCTTGAAAAGTACAGGAGCCTGTGGCAAGTTCAATAAAATTTAATCAGAAATGAAACTATTATAACTATACCCACAACCAATGCATAACATGCACTGAGCTTCAAACAATATATCAAGTATCCATGAAAGCTTATAAAATGTATTGCCATTCAAATAAAGCATAATCAAAGGCGGTACACAAGTGTCTCCAAGACCTCAATGCAGTTTAACAACCCAGATAACGTCTCCAGCAAAGTGTAACAGTAGTACCAATTTTCCATGATCAAGATGACCTCAAATTACCCGATTAGGGCAGAAACAATATAAAGGTTGCCTACCAAATTATATACTAGATTCTAATCAGAGGACTAAAACTTAGCAATGCTGTCATTTTTACTTACATTTATCTTCTTGCTTCCTAAGATCACATCAGACTTGATAAAACCATCACCAGCAATTAACGTATGATCTCCTTCTGTTTCTGAAACTGCATAGCTAGTGTGATCAATAACCATAGCTGAAGGATCCTACACAGAAACACAAGGTGGCCTCAATTAACAATCAAGTGAAGCAGTAACAAAGATTGAACCTTCAAATTATAGAATTTAATAAAAAGGAAAAATCTTTACTTCATCAAAATCAACTCCACATTCAGTGGCAACTTCCCGAATCAAATCAGAAGCATTAGCATCGGCCGCAATAATCAAATCATGGCCCGAATCAACAAAACTAAGAATGCCAGCTAGATCAACAGATCCTCCAAAACCTAATTACACAAAAAACGTGAAATGTAAACGACATAACGCCACACAAGAAAATGAAACGAAACAATTCATTTGAAAACATAAAATTTAAGTGGAAGAGAAAAAAATGTGAAATATTTACGTTCAACGGAGGGGCAGAAGAGGATCAAGGCATCGTAGAGATACTGGCCGTAGCGTTGCAAGGCGATGTTAGGATCATCGGCGAGTTTGAAGTCGAGTTCGAAGCCACGTGATTTGAGGGAGTTGAAGTAGAGGGAATGAGACGATTTGATGGCGAAATCATCGAGGAGGACCAGGACTCGGCGATCTGTCGGAGTCTCAGGAGAGAAAGAATTGCATAGAAATGGAAGAAGGATCGAAATTAGAGCAACAAAAATCACCCACAATTTCCCCATTTTTTGGGATTAGGGTTTTAAGTGTGAAGTGACTAAGGGTTTGGGAGATTCAGGAATCTACTACTACTACAATTCCACTGAGTCTGAGATTTTTCCTTTCTCAGTTTTTTCACTTTTTCCGGTTGATGATAATTTGGGCCTTTACCTTTACCCGCAAAAAGAAAAAAAAAATACCTGAAATTTTACCACGGCTCCTCTCGAGGAGCGGTCACGTGCGGCCAGGCTATCTTTTGTTTAAATGCACTCGTCTCCACCGCCACAATTAAAAGCTTCCATCATATGTTTGACCATACAATAAACGAAAAAGGTTCACAGCTAATTCTTTCGTGGCAATCTATTATTGGCCATAACTACCAAAGTGTAGATTTAAAAAGACGATGCGGAGCAGGAAATAGAAAAATTCCGTTCCGTTTCCGAAAACGAATGTGAAATTTAAAGTTGATGACGAAAATTGACCCGTAAGAAAATAGCCCAAAACCACAAAAAGGAAAAAAGAAAAATTTTCTTTTGGGAGTGCATTTACGCTGACAGATTCCTTCCTAGCTTAGCTCTCATTTAATTTTTGCTGCAAAATCCCTTTGCTTGAATATTCATCAGGTAAAAACGACTAACCCGATCCGCGTTTTAATCTTTTGTAGATTGTAGTAGTTATGTTTTATGTTTTCCTTTGGTGGATTCAAGCAGCTTTCTTTTGTTCTGAATTGGATATTTGGATTTGCTTTTCTTTGCTGTTTTTGTTTTCATGGTGTTGTATGAAGAAAGTTTCAATCTGCTTGAAACAGGAGAGTTTGACTTCGTTTAAGTTTATGTTTTGAATTTTGATGATGATCACTCTGAACCCTGGATTGTAATGGGGTTAAGTGTCCATCAGATCAATTTGTTCTGCCTTACTTTTGTGGATCATGTTTGAAGCTTACGTAAAAGTTTTAGTCGTTTTGATCTTTGAAACAAGGTTGAAGATTTGTTAGCTGTTAGTATTTAGTAATTCTTTACTCAGCTTTGATTCCTTAATTCCCTGTTCTTTCTTCAGAATCCTTGTAGTTTGGTTGTTTTGACCGCTGTTTCAATAGCTACGCACTCTTCATCAAGGATGTAGTTGTTGATGATCTAATTATTTGGCAATTAATAGTTAATATTCAAAGTTCGAACAGGAAACAATTGACTTGGTCGGTTGGCCAGATGTCAGTTTAGTCTTCTTCAGTAATTTCTCTGCTTTAGCATGCCACTTGCTTCTTAGTATTGGATTCTCTCTTTCATAATAATTTTTCCGATGCACCGGTGTATTATTTGAATTTCTGTTTATATGAGTGCCTTCAATGTGTTTTCATTGCACAAGAGTGCCTTTTTGAGTCTTTAATATATGTTCTCTGCACAAGAATGCATTCAGTTTGTGTCTTTGATGTGCCTTTTATTCTCATTCTTAAGTGATCATATTGTAGGAACAATGATCAAGCTTTTCAAAGTCAAGGAAAAGCAGAGGGAAAATGCAGGAAATGCTGATGGGAGGGCACCTGTAAAGAAGCAAAGTGCAGGAGAATTGCGTCTTCATAGAGGTTACCCAGTTTGTATCTTTTTATTTATAATGTCATGTTTAGCAACTCTTTCAAACTATATAACTTCCTGAATGAAATTTGGACTTGATTTAATATCAAATGGGATTTTAATAACATTGTTCCTGAGGCTTTGATTCAACAGAAACAAAAATAAGAATAAAGTGCTAGTTCCGTTAGTTTGTGGTTGCCTATCAAGAAAAGTGAGCTTCTATGTTTCTAATGTTATTTTGATTTGCTACAAGAAATTGATCGGTGGATTATATAGAATCAAGGACCCTCTATGGCTCGTAAACGGTATATCGGGTTGCTATTTAAGAATGATGTGTAAAACTTTCTTATTCTAACTGTTATTATACCCTATTAGTCTGTTATTTAAAGCACTTAGTTATTTGTTAGCTGTACGAGATTGATCCAACTTCATTTACCACAGGTTGTGGAAGAATTCCTGGTCTGATTTTTGGTCTACGTTATTTGTAGATATAAGTGAACTGAATCTACCAAAAACATGTAGCATTTCATTTCCCAATGGCAAAGATGACTTGATGAACTTCGAAGTTACTGTTCGGCCTGATGAAGGTTATTATCTGTAAGTGATCTTATGCACATGACTGCCTTATTTTGTTCAAATGCTATAGGGGTCTCTTTCTTTCAACTCCTGACCTTTCAGTTCAGCCCTCTTTCATATAAATATATCTTTTATTTGAGTTTTTTTGAAAATGGTGTCATAAAGGATTGGTGTTTTGGACTGAAGACATAAGGCTCCTAGTTTAGATACTAAAGTGCCTTTAATTCCCAGGTTGTTTTTTTTATCATTATGGTATTTATTACTGTCAATCAATGTGATTAGGAAAAACTAATGTGAGCCTCTCTGCTCATGTGTGCCATCCATTAAACTCTGGTGCTTAAATAGAGATCTGGATGTTTGAGAACCGGAGTTCTCAGTTTTCTATTAGCTTAATATTTCTGAACTAACAGCATATTAATCTTATGCAATTCTTTATTGTATGTGAAGACTTATTTGGTTTTTGGTCATAGAGGTGGCACATTCATATTCTCTTTCCAAGTTTCCCCTGTTTACCCCCACGAGCCACCGAAGGTCAAATGCAAGACAAAGGTACACAAGCATGTCTTAACCATATTGTGGTCACATTTAAATCTTGTTACTTACCTTAGATAGTAAGTCAGTTCTAAACAGTTCATCACATTTGCAGGTGTACCACCCAAACATTGATTTGGAAGGAAATGTTTGCCTCAACATCCTAAGAGAAGATTGGAAACCTGTTCTGAACATAAACACTATCATATATGGATTGTTTCATCTCTTCACGGTATTGATTTTCCTTTCACAAATTGATTTGTGACTTGATTGGTTCTTTTTAGTTACAGTTTGTGATTCTGCATGCAGCAACCCAATCATGAGGATCCCCTCAATCATGATGCAGCAGCAGTCTTGAGGGACAACCCCAAGTTGTTCGAGTCCAATGTGAGAAGAGCAATGGCTGGCGGATATGTGGGCCAAACCTTATTCACACGGTGTATGTAGCTGCAACTTGTATCAAGAAGCATCCATTTGCTTGATGGCTCAATGGCTGTATATTCAGTTGTAAGATAAGCATGCTGCTAGGAGACCTATTCTGCAGGACCATATGAAGCATACTTGGAAGTTTTTGTATGCTCTGTACTTTATGATGTGTTTGTGAAATTGGATGGGTCATCATTATTTTCTTCATTCGAGTGAAACAAGCCCCAGGAATGTCCAGCTCGGGACATTTTTATCATGTATTTATTTATTTAATTCATCTTTTCAAGCAATGACAAATATTTTAATTTTTACCTCAATGAAATGGAGATCATGATTTATCCTGCTAAGTATATATTTTTTCCTTGGCTATTCTTCTCAATATCATTATATCTGCAAGTTATCTTTCTTGACATCCTTCTCTCAAGATCATTATATCTTCCAAACCTTGGAGCAGAAGGGGATTTTGATTTTTGAACAAGATTTATTCAACTTACAAGAAGTGATAGCAAATTCAGTCTTTTGTTAACTTGCAGTTAGATGAGGAAAAAAGGATCAATATATATCAAACTGTAAATCAGAAGAAAAATGATTTGAAGCCTTCTCCAACTACAAGTAGAAGAGGTGTTACCAAAGAACAAATCCCACACTACTATTATTAATGAATTAATCTTGCAATTACAAAACATAAGAATTCCAATCATATACAAATACAACGATTACATCAAATAATGGGAACTACAGGTATCATCTTCTTTGTTCATTGAACTATGGTAATTCATTTTGAAGCTAGGAAAGTATGGGTCACTCAGTTATCCAAAATCTATTGACAAAGTGACATCTGAAGACCATCTATATATGTAACCAAAAAGAAAAGAAAATGAATGAACATGGACAGAAACACAATGTCGCCTGAGGAAGGCCTAGTTGAGTGTTTCACCATTTACAGAAGAACGAGGGGCAAACCTCTTGACCATGGCGGCCATGTATTTTCCCTGATGCTCGGCAAGAGCCAACTCTGTTTCGCTCGGTATCCTGGTTCCATCACCAGAATAAACCCCTGCACCATATGGAGATCCTCCTCTCAGTGAGTCCATTTTGAACATTCCGGCACCAAATGTGTAGCCAATGGGGACATAGAGCATTCCATGGTGGGCTAATTGAGTGATAGCAGTCCAGCTGCAATATAGAAAGTAAACTAATGAGTACATAAAATTACTTGGCATGACCGCGACAAGCAGAGAAGCATCATCCCCTGGATGGGATGGAATAGTGCTCTTCATTTGTCTTCTCAAGTTTATACCTTTTCTATAAACATCATAGAATAGAAAAACTAAGAAAAATCAGCAAAATCAGCAAAACAAGTTTGTGTTCTAACTTCCTTTTTTTTCTATGTTATGTTAGCCACAAATACAATTATGAGATAGAGGGAAATTTAATAAGCCATAACATCTAGAAATGAAATAGATGAAGGAAAAAGTTAATCAAAATATGTAAAAAAAACAAATGTAGAAAAGCCCACAGTTACTTAAAGAAGCATCCAAGATGTTTAACTCAAATCCAAAACCTTTGTTGGCTAATAACCCAGATGATGCAACAGCGCATGTCTGAGTGGGGGACAGAAGCTTATGTCTTATTAGGAGCCAACTACATGACAGCATTATGTAATGTAGGACAACCTATTTCCAGAAGAGAGGTAAGTTTTATTCTCAAGCAATTATTGGGAATCCACTAGATTTACATTATACTCAGAATGGCAGGAAATATCTGTTCCTTTCTTGTTATAGATTGCTTTCTCTCATAAATTTGTTCTCAACCATTCCAAAATTTGATGAACACATAATGAGATTCTAGATATCTTGATACCAACCACCTAAAACTTGATACAGTCAATTTTGTCAATAACATCAAAGATATGATCATATTAGAGTTTATGCCAATAGCTTATAGCAATACACCACCAAAAGAAAACAAATACAGAAATTTATACCCTCCCCATTGTATGTTAGTTCTTTCTGAGTCCATGTAATTTCTTCCAAGAAAGTAAACTATTGATCAGCAAAAAATGATTAATCACTTAATACCCTAAACAATTCATTGGAATTAGTATTTTCAACAATAGGCTAAGAACTCTATATTGTTTCCATGATCCATTTAAAACTCAATTCATCTAATTCTACAGAATAAAACAAATGTACTAAGCACACAATATCCAGATCAACATATCTTGCAAAAAAAGCAACCCAAGAATCAACATCAATCACATATTATTAGTACATGAATTTTAGTTGAAATAAAACAAACTAAACAAAGCAATGGACATATATATACTCACGCAGTAGTCTCCTGGCCGCCACCCTGCGTCCCGGTGCTCACAAAGAAACCGGCAGGCACACCGGCAAGTTTCTGCTGCTCCCATAAACGCCCTGTAGAATCAAAGAATGCCTTCATTTGTGATGCCATGGAACCAAACCTCGTAGGAAAACCAAACAACAACCCATCAGCCTCCACCAATTCATCAACTGATATGACAGGCAACTCATCCTCCTTCTGAGGCACCCTCATCTCTTCCAACACATCCGTCGACAATGTTTCAGGAACTCTGTACAAGAACCCTTCGACCCCATCAATGGAATCCACCCCTTTCTTGATTATCTTAGCTAAACATTCCACATGACCGTACATTGAGTAAAAGATTATGAATATTTTCAGTTTCCTTACTTCTTGAGGTGAAGTATTTTCAGCTGTGGTAGTAAGATTTTGGTTCTGGAAATCAACAGGAGGATCAGGATCGGCATCCTTATCAGGGTTTGGAGGATCTTGATCTGATGATGCTTCTAAAGTTGATCTTTTCTTGCTGAATATGCAACCACCTCCTTTACCCATTTGTTTAAAGCTTGATGACACTATCTGAATCCAAGAATCTTTCTAAGTTTGAAAGAATCCAGCAAGAATTTTGTAATTAGTGGCTTCTTGGGATGATAATATCCCAAGACAGAATCTGTTTTTATCAGGTTTGTGCGTTTTGGTTTGAATATAGAAAGAAGAGGAAGAAGGAAAGAAAGAAGATAAAAGCAGAAATTGTCAGGTTGAGAAGTTGACCTCTCTGTTTGAGCTGTTTGTTGGTCTGGAATCTGGAGCCTTTAAGTCTTAACTGGCCGAGATCTTCGCATCGCTGGCTTAAAAGTGAATATAAAATTTTGAATACCAGATTTTCCACAACTGGCAACTGTAACATGTTTTTTCCGCCTTTGATATTTACATATTTGTAATATAGACAAAAGGGTATAAACTATAAAGTAGTATAATAAACAATACCCTTTTTTCTTCCCTTTTCTTTCATTTTCTTACATGTTACATGTTGGTTACCCCATACTATCTTTACAGTGTAGCTCGCGAGTTTAGACTTGAGACCAAGCATTTTTTACCAGATTCAATGCACCCAGTCAAATGATTGACTATCCTCCCCTGTTCACCTTGACATGATGAAAGTTACTAAAGGGAAAAATTACCACCATTGATCTTTCTTTTCCCTTTCCTTTTCTTAACATTAAGACGGCTCAATGCACCTAATTAAAGAACAGAACAATTGAACAATTTCAGGGCTGCTGTTTTTATAATACAAATTGCATTATGAATGTCTGCAACACCGGAAATAGATCATAATGCCTACATGATTGATGATGCATTAACAACAAGAAACTCCACAAGCACGGGGTTAGCCGTTAGGGAAAGTAGGGGAAACAAATACATGCAAAAACCCTTTTGACATTTATAAAAACAACTTGTACAGATTTCAATCCTTCAAGTGACTGGACCGATAAAAGGTGGAGAGTCCTCCAATGCTTCAAAACTTTGAGGAGGGGAATGGACATTCTTTTTTGACTGAAGAAAAAAGACACAGAGATAATAGCCCTCTCTCTCACTGTTGCTTCAACGAGCTGCTTTTAGATCGCTTTAATTCCCATGGTGGTAGACAGCCTTTATAGTGAGAATGCAAAAAGAGTGAAGACATTGATACTTCCCTTTGAGGCAGAGAGATTGATGACAAGCAACTAAAGGCACTTCTCAGTCTCTTCTTTTCGCTGTCACCTTGGAATTTCGGGTCATGGTGCGCTGCAGAAGCTTTAAGAGCCTCAGGAAGTATGCAGTTGCATAATGAACCTACAAGGAAATAAAATGAGATTGTCAAGACTTACTTTTGATGACCTAAACAATGATTTTAGAAGAAAGGTTGCAAGGACCTATAATTCCAATAAGCATTGCCTTTAGTCGCTACATCTTTATTAGGTGTTTCTTCATGGTCATTTATTAGCTAGACGATGAAATCATCTCCAGCAACAGTATGTATACATAACTTCAGCATAAGGTGTATTTGAAAGCATACTGAATACCTTATCTTTGGGAAGTAGGAAGCCACCTAACTGTAACTTATTTGCATTTAATGTGACAAGTAAGGCATAAACAATTGCATACATTCAATTATTGTTGGAGTAACTTAACATGTGCCATAGATTATCAGGAAGCAGAGACAAACTTGCATAAAGAGAAGAGCTAAAAAGTTCCAATCAATCCTTATGGCCCCATTGATATAAGTTCTTAATAAGATGTGTTAGAATTTTATGCTCAATATATACAAAGAATGAAATGTGTCATAATACCTATCCTTGCAAGTCGATTCACCCATTTGGGTATCCGGTTCCCTGTCATCTTGTAACATATATCCTCACAGAAATGGTTGCAGTTCTTAAAAATCAAGTGGTATGTGTCACCATGGAAATTTGCAGATTGGCGTTCCATGAACTCTCTGAGCTGAAAAGGATCTAAGCACGTCGTCCCCATGAAAATAGACTTCCTAAACTTGAAGCCGGGGCACTGCCGGGGTTCAACCTCAAAGACACCACTTGTCGGGTAGTCATGAGCTCCAAAGGCATATTCTACTCCATGAACTGTAAGCGTGCACAGGGATAGTAAGAAACCATTTGTAACATCCTGAGAATACTGCATCATTAATGAGAAATTCAAAAAAAGATCCTAGAAAATATCTTGCAAGACGATTTAGTATATCATTGAACTAAATACTTATTCAATCACCTATATGCTATATATAACTAAATGTAAGACACCTGGTGAATGATCTAGGGATATAGTTAGGAGAGACAGCCAGACAGGGCACACAAGGCAGGTGGGAGAAATGATATGTAAGTGGCAAGCCTGTAATGTAAGGAGAATGGACAATTTTTTCTACCATATCACAACTAATCTTAAGAGATGATTATGGACTTTATAAATTACCTAGGAGCCATCAGAGAATTTACCACTTAAAACAAATTGTGGGCTTCCGCTAATGTTTCTGATGTAAAATGTGTGTTTATTGAACTATATTCCATAGACAATAACCTTATGCATCCCAATTTGGCCAAAAAAAAAAAACTATATTCTGTAGACAATAACCTTATGCATCCCAATTTGGGAATCTTCAATGCTGGTAAAAAAAAAGTTGCTTGATTTGCATCGCTATCTCAGATTATAGGAAAACAAAAGAAAGATCACTTGCTAACATCTTTTAAGATTCAATGATAGTTCATCTTTCAAGTTGGAAGTGAATGAGATAAAAAGGTGTCAAATTATCACAATGACCTGAAGAGACCATCAAAACAACTTTTGGCCAAAGAAATGCCCTGTGTGTTAACGTTAACAACTTGATAAAGGAAGAAACTAATCTAATTATCTAACCTTCCACCCCAGTATGAAAGATACCAAGACCTGCCCAATAAACATAGCCATTAGCATTTGTCAAGTCGTACACATTTAGGTAAACAGGAGCATTTCCAGGACTGCAGCTGGCTGACTTTACTTTGGGAAACATGCAAAAGCGGGTAGCTGAATTTCCTCGGAAGCGAAGAGGCAGAATAGACTGCCAGACATGTTTAGGTTGCATTTTCAGTAATACTGGAAAATCAGTCAACACCTAGCTCCAACCTGAAAAATATGAACATAGGATTATACATATATTAAGCACAGGGAATTACAGCATATTTTCCAGTAAGAGCTAAGCATTATTGTTCCAATCAAACACATCTCTTAGTCCCTTATACCAAAATACTCAGTTAAATTGCAACTACTAAAGATTGAATTAATTGAAAAATATACCCCAATTTACAACCCAGATCCCACAGTAAAATACTCAAAATTTCAACCTATGACTCTTCCTCAGAGACAGCAAATAAGTCAAAAATGGATTTTTCAATCATTGAAGACAATAAAGTTTCTATCTTTTCTGGTTTTGAACTATCAAGGACTAAAATGAGAAGATCATTTGGGAACCAAGTAAATGCACCTAGCTATCAGTAGAGACCAAAAGCAATATATAGGCATATAGATATAGCAATTCATTCATGGAGACAGATCAGATTCATAAGAAGACCTTAAAAAAACAGGACTAAAAACAGAAACCAAGTAACATGCCAACTAATCTTTCCCAAGCAACGAAAGCTGACTCAAAATACTGTCTTTTTCTTTCTTTCTTTTTTCTTTTTCAACAACTTAAAGCACCTCTGGGAAGCAACAATCTCTGCAACCAAACAAAGGTACAAAAAACAAGGGAAAATGAGCCAAACCCATGTAAGAAAACCTCAAACAAGCACACATTGCAGCAAAAAAGAAGAAGAACAAGAGCATAGGGGGAAAAAAAAAACTTACCTGTGTCGAGAGAAGGGTCATGAGATGAGACCCATTGAACAGTTGGAACACAAGAAAGGTTAAGTGAGGGCCAAAATGCAGAGCAAAGACATTCTCAGAGTAAAGAGAGCATCTGAGAATGAAGCGTGTGGTATGACAGAAACCCACACATTTGGCTCTGTTATTTGCTCTTTTCGTTTGTTTCTTCTTTATTTATTTTTTTCTCTTCTGACAGAAAAGAAAGCTGGAGCTGGAGTACAGAAACTAGTTGTCCTTTCTTGGAAGACTAGTTAGTAAATTATGAACAAAGGTGAGAATATTAGTAAAAGAGAAAAAAAAAACAAATTTATTGTAAGTAGTAAAATAAAATATTGATTTGTTAAAGGTAAAAGGAAGGATGCGTGGGACTGGAATGTTGATTGAATTGACTCACAGTACTTTAGGAAAAAAAAATCTATATATAAATAAAATATAAGCACAATCTAAACTCTTTACATTATCTGGCCCAAAAAAAAAAAAAACTCTTTACATTTTATACTTAAACAGTTAGTTAACTGTTCCTTGCTGCAGTTTAACAAGTAGAGTAATTCAACTATTCAAGTATTTTCTTTTTATATAGTACTAACTATATTTTTTACATTTAATTTAATGTAAAAAATCCATAGCTTTTTTTAAAAAAAGAAGCCAAGTGATCACCAGTTTCCGAGTTAGAATGATTATTGTTGAAAGATCTCTAGAGGTTGGAACTTGGAGTGAGTTTAGACTTATTTACTAGGAGTACTTATTTTCCTTTCTTTCTAAAAGTACCAAGTTATTGGTAAGGGATCTTGCGTACCCAACTACTTCTATTGGAAGGCTTACCCATCATAATTAGATATGTGACAGGGGTTAGATTTGGATTAATCAGGGTAAAACCCTGAATATCGGATGGATGGGATAAAAAAAAAATCAAGCCATTGGTAAAGGAGATGAAAATGAAATCTCAAAGTTTTTTTTTTCCCACTATATGTGAAAGAGTAAAGGAAATATGGGTCAGACATGAGTTTCATTTGTTATTAGGCATGAATCTTCCATATTTGGTATACTAATTACATTGAATTCATCCTAATTATCGAATTGCATCGGATACCAAAATAATAGAAAACTCTCTTAATGTATATCTTTATTTTTTCTCTTCACAAAACTCAAAACCAAGACTTTAGTTAAGGGATATTAAATTTCTTCCACTAAACTAAGCTATGATTGATAAAGTCCATGGTTCCTAAAAAAAAAAAGATAAAGTCCATGGTCAATTGCCTTTTGTTTTAGCTTAGAAATGGTAAGTATATATATAGTATGGTCTTTATATTTTACAGTTGCATTGTGAAAGTTTTGAACTTCTTGTTAGTGACTAGACTACTGACTACTAGTTTGGCCAAAAAAAAAAAAAGAGACTACTGACTATTGGTGAATAGTATCAGGACAGGTGAAAAAACTGAAAAGTGATTAATTATTTGTCCCTAAATTAGATTAAATTGTGATTGTTAGGACCACATGAAAATTATTGAACCTGGCAGCCAGGCCCAGCTAGAAACTAGGGCCTTATATCTTTTTGGTAAAATTATACTACTACTATATGGTAGTAGTATTTATTTCAGCAATGTTCTTCTAGTAAGATAAAATGTAATTTTTAAATTAAAAAAGAAAATGAATAACAATCTGATGAAGTTTATTTTATTTACAAAGAAAACATTAAACAAGAACTAACTAATGTTAACGTTGATTGGATGAGTGGAATGAATTTGATGTAAATAAAGTCTTATATTTGAATTTGTAAATAGTTAAAATAGACATTGAGAAAATTCACTGCAGCATAACATAAGAAGAGGGTTTGTAAAAAAAAAAGTTACTAGAAAAACAACTTGGATATTTTCATTAAAAAAAACTTGGATATTAAGTATTAACCTTTTAAAATTCTTGCCATCAGGTATTTAGTTTGGTGGTAGAGTACTGGACTCTTAGTTCTAGCCTACCTAGACCAAGAGATCTTAGGTTGTTCAACTCTCACGGAATGTAAGTTTATTTGTAATTTGTTTGTTTATTTGGTAGGTATGTAGTTTATTTATGGTATAGTGAAGGGGTTTTGTTGGCTCATAAATTAGCATTTCGATATTGTAGCTAATCATGTAACGGTGTACGGATCTACCTGTGCGTTTGTAATCTCAATCTCTTTAAGAAATGAAAATGATTCTTATAAAAAAAATAAAACCTTTTAAAATTCCAAATCAATTGGGCAATATTGGCACAACAATGATACACATGTATTAAAACTAGAAACTAGAAATACCTTCACATAAAAAAATGGATTTTATGTAATAATATAAATATTATCTTTTTTTTTGGGCAGTACAATCCTTTAATTAATTCTTTAAAAAAATTTCAAAAAAAATTCTTTAAAAAGCAATTGAAGTAAAATTGGTGATGACCGATGAAGAAAAGGATTTGATCAAGACCGTTGGTGCAAACTGGCAAGACAATCTGAACCGTTGCTAATTGACAGAGCAACGTCAGAGAGTCATTGAAAAGGAAAGAGCGTACGTATATTAACGTAAATAAAACATATTTAATCAATTCCCAATCTGAAATTTGCCCTTTCGCAGTTTCGCGCCATCCCCACAGGTGTTTTTCTATTTCCCTTCCCTTCTTTCCAGACGCCTTAACCCTAATCGGCCTTGTCTTCATTGTTAAATCTTCGATTATTCTAATTCTCTGGTCTTGGTATGTCATTGTATTTACTCCATCTCCATTAATTACTCGCTTGAAATTTAAATTTTGATTTCCCCTTTTGCTTTCTCTGTTTTTCGAGTCATATATCTTCCTGTTTCGTAAGGATGAAGCAAACTCTTCTTTGAGTGTATCAATGTTCATGCTGTTTTCTTTTTTTCTAGTTTGAATAAAAAAGTTCGATTAAAAAGAAGGAAGAACTTCGTTTCCCTTAATCTACTGTTTATGTACCGAATTTATAAAAGAATTAGAAATAGTGTAGAAGGTAAAAAGTCTGAAGCATCTCTCTGTTTTTACAATTTTCGATTGTTATTTAATGTTTATTTAATTTCATAATTTATGATTGATGATTAGGGTCGAGAATAAGATTATTGAATTATTAAATTTCAAGACTGCATGTGGAATTTCTTGTGTACTTAATTATGATTAAAATTAACAAATCTCAGACATGTGCGTGCTGATTTGATCCATCCATGGAATATAAATGCATGTTTCTAATTCTATTATTCTTCTTTTGGCATGTGGCATGTGCAAATGCTTTCAAATCTTGTTATTATATTACTAATAATCAAGGTGGATTATTAGTTTAGAGAGCTGGAAAAAATGGAGAAAGAAGAAATTAGAGATTTAAGTGATCCAAAAACCCCAAAAAAGATTGGTGGTGGCAGAGAATTTAGAAGACTAGCTAATAGGCCTCTTAAACATAAGGTTCTTCTTTTGTCTCTCTGCTTTTGGCATTTGTTCTGACCAAATATGTTTTTTAATCTGATAATTGCTGCTGCAGGAAACTTCAGCGGCACCATTTCTGGCGCCTATGCAGGTCAAAGACATTTATATATAGTTTATATATACTCACACGACAAACAATCTTTCAAATTTGACATATTAATTGTGTTTGTTATAAATTATTAATTTCTACTTGGAATATTATTAACTTGAGTAGCTTGCCTCTGCAGTACTTCTATCCTCAGTCGTTCCACTATACTCAACATGCTCTTGCTAAGCCAAATTCTCAAATATTTTACTACTTTGTAAGCCAAGGCCATTCATATTCTATCAATCTTAATTAGTCGTATTTGTGAGGTCCTGCTTTGTTTAATTTCTTCATAGAAAAGTTACTTTATTTGCCTTTTCTTTGGTGCTTCTTGTGAGCAGCCTCCGATAATGCCCTCACCAGCTCCACAACAATACTCTCCACATGCATATTCTAATGCTGTCTGGGTATAATTTCCCCCTTTGTACATATATATTCCTTTGTAACATTAGATTTCCTTTTTGTAATTTTAGTACTTTATTTATATTCTATATATATTTGTCCTCTTTGGGTTTGCATGTAGTAGGCTTCATAAGCAGTATATGCAGTTTCTATATTCTAATTAACTCATGTTCATATATTGGTCATTTCCTTGCTTGTTTGCATGATGCAATATCTTCTATCAGGATTCCACATTGCCAGTTTCTGTAAAAGGAGAAGATATTCCGAGTGAAAGGAATCCGGATTCGAGGAGACAGGAGGTTAAGGGAAGTTCTGAAGCTGTGGGGTTTTATGGTGATAGGTCAAGCAGAAGTGAAAAGGAAGGTACAGCAAGTAACACGAATTATACTCGTGGTCCTTCAAGAAGGTAGTATTATCAACATGATCATCATTTCTTTTTCCAATATTCATCTATATGATTTGCTCCTTTTGCTCACCGTTTTTGGGTGGCTGTGATTGCATAGATACTCTTTCAACAGTGTTCCATGTGCTTATGAAGCCTCGTCAGATGAAACTGATGATAAAACTAATCAAGTATGTGACCTCAACATTAATTATGTTTAGCTTTCATAATCTAGTGATGATGACACTAATCTCTCAAGTCTAAAATCATTTTTCTCTTGTAATGTTTATTATAGTATTTGATATCATACCCAATAGTAGTTGTGTTTATATACAAAAATTTCAGCACCTTTTATACATGAGTCAAATAGCTTGTGAGGCTTGTTAGTGGTTTTACTGATATGGTCGAGTTTTCTTTTCTTTTAGGAGTCTGCAACAAAGAAGCCAAGATTGAACCAGATAAATGATCATGAGCGTAATGTTTCAAGCTTTTTGGATTTTGCCCTTATTATATTGTTATTAACTATCAGTTTCAATTGCACACATCTCTTCCTTTAAGTCTGTCCATTACTCCATTTGTTGATATTATTGGTGCCTATATAGATTCAACGGTGGCAGATTCTAGAGAAGACAATCATGAGACTGCTCCGAACTTGGAAAAGAGTGACAGTTGTCTTGAATCCCTATCGAAAACTACAAAAGCTACTGTATGCATCTGTGTCTTGCTCTTTTAGCTTAAAAACTTTAAGGTTTTTCTGTTTCTTTTACTTATTATTGAAAACAAGTAGTAATTGTAATGTACAAGTAGTAATGCAGAGGATATAAGCAACTAATATCTCCCCCAATCATACCATCAATCAGAGGAAACAGAGCTATTCTTTGAAATTTTAAGTACATGCATTTGATTCTTTTCTTACTTGCATCTTTCAGCAGGATGATATGAATGAAATCAGAAGGCAAAGGAGGAGGGAATTGAATCGGGAGTCAGCTAAAAGATCGAGATTACGCAAGCAGGTATGTATGTTTATAGGTCGTTTCTGGTTATTGGAACAATCAAAGGCTTAAATGCCAAAATGCACCCTAAAGTTTATACGGACTGCCACTTTGCACCCCACTTTTTTTTTATTTTGACCATATCGCATCCTAATGTTTTATTTTGGGTACATTTTGCACCCCCTGTGACGGAAAATGGTTACGACACCGTTACGGTGCTGATGTGACAGCCACATAAGATGGAGATGTGGCATGCTGATGTGGCAAAATTTTCTTTTTTTCTTTTTTATGCTGACGTGGCATGCCACGTAGCAATTTCTGTTTGACATGGCATGCCACGTCAGTATTGTAACGGTATCATTAGGTACTTAACGAATTTTTGGTAACGAGGGTGTAAAATGTACCCAAAATAAAATATTAGGGTGCAATATAATCAAAATAAAAAAGTGGGGTTGCAAAGTAGCGGTTTGTATAATCTTCAGGGTAAGCCAACAATCAAATTAAATAACAAAGAAATACTACGTTCATGATTCATGGATCAAGAAATGGGCAGCTATAGTACGTTCATGAGTCTATTTCATTATGCTAAATTTTGTAATTTGTGGATTTTTTTGTTTTCCCAGCAAGAGTGCGAAGAACTACAAAGAAGGATAGAGGAGCTGAAAGCTGATAGCAATGAGCTTTGCGTCCAGCTCAAGAACCTTTCAAAGGAATGTGGGAGATTTGAGGACGAAAACAATCAAATTAAGGTTCGCCATCTAAAACCTTTCTTCTTGTTTGTATCTCTTCTTTCTTTTCGTTAAAATTATATTTATTGCACCTAGAGTTTATTGGTGTATTTTACATATAATCGATGAAAGAATGTCATATCAAATGAAATGATGGGAAGTTTCACTTTGTAAAATTGTAACAGGAAGAGCTAGTTGAGATGTACGGGCCAAGTGCAATTTATGACCATGAAGCTTCATGTTCTGGACTTCGTGACCATGAAAATGAGTGTAATGTAGAAACGAATCTTAACTCATGAGTGGTGTAAATAGTGATGCTTCAAGCTCTAGTTTGATGCAGAAAAAGAATGAATGAATGAAAATTCTTACCAGACTATTCAGGACAGATTCTTTTGTAAATTTAGATTTTAAATTGCTCACATTACTTAAATGTGGTTATTACAATGGGTAATAATTCCTCCGGAAGATGAAAGAACCATTTCCCCCAGCATTTGCTATTCAGTTAATCTTCGCCCTTAAATACCAGGCAGTCCTACTGAAATGATAAATCCTTCCATTATGATGAAAATAAATGGCAAAATTTAAAGACAATTTGACTTTACCTATTCTAAAAGAGTAAATGTTCCAAAAAGGCTACTTGTGAATTGGCAAGAGTAAAAGCACAATATGTGCAGCGTATTTTGACTATTTGAAGAGTTCTTCAAGTAAACCCTGATGACCTTAACATGCACATCATGTAAAGAAGTGAATCAGAATTCTGTATCAACTATCAATATACCATTGGAGGATTACTACAAAATCTATGCAATGATGCATATGGCAGGAAAAGGAAAATTTCAAAGCAGTAAAGAACAAATCTTTATGGCAAAAAGTAAATAAAGTGAAGCTATATTCCTCTGGTCTGGTTTTTGCCTTTACTTTGGACAGAAGAGTAAGATTCTAAAGCCTTTGGCAGGGAATAAATGGAAGGCAACTCCTTTTCTCTGTATGTGTAATCTAATCTGTCTGACTAAATATGCTTTGAACCATTTACAGGATGCTTTGAACTCTTTTGTACTCAGTGCTGACTGCCGATGGAAAAAGCAGAGGGTAATTTTGTTGAGCAAAGCAGAATTTACCAATCTGAACCATCAGGAAATGCTTTCAGTGCATCTTGATTACCATTAACATAGAATTCCACAACTGCTTTCATTCGTTCTAGCTTATTCGGATGGTAATTTATGTGAATGATTACGGGCTTCAACTTGCTCAGTCTAGCGTTTTTCCTCACAGTCTTGAAGAGGACTTTACTGTTCATGAAGAGATAGAAATCCATGGTTCTCCTAGAAGCATGAAGCCCCTCATAACCAGGATGTGAAGGGAAAAAGAGTTCCTCATTGAAAACTGCTTGGTCCCATGACTTTGGCTCACGAGCAAGATGACCAGCCACACGATCCAAAAGCTCAATTGATGGGATTGTTGGTCTGATATAGAAGAAACCAGAGTTAAAAACCCATATCCGCATTGTGTGTGCATATCGAGCCCATCCCATTGGAGGTTCATCAAAGACATCATCATATCCATAAGCAGTCATGTTATTATGGCCATCAGTCATGGATTCCACGTCTGAATCCCGATAAAGATAATTAAAAGGATTCTGTAAATACACAATATCAACATCTGAAAGAAGAACACTGTACCCCAGTTGCAAGAACTCTCTCAAGATACGGAATTTCAATCCTGAAACAGCATGGTTTGTACCTGTCCTCCCAATGGAATCAATTGCTTTATCCTCATCTCTCTTATACACCGGAACATCATTTGATTCACACAATTTGGCAATCTTATCATCCAAAGCAACAACCAAATAATTAGGTATACCAACTCTCTTAATGCTCGCGAACCAAACCTCTAATGAATCCTTCACGTTCCAATTTGCAAGTGCCACTATAACTTCTTTTTGAACAGCAACATTTTCCAGAATATTTGCCAATCTGGGGTTCACAGATTCATCTGGAATCACTGTGGGGTTGGTTCTCAAACCTTTAACAGTTCCAAATGGCCCAGCTTTATGTTGTTTACCCAATGCCTCGACTTGCTTTTGTGCATGATCTTTCCCTTGTTCAGCCAACCTAAGCTTTTCAGTGAGCTCCTTAACCTGTTGTATCAACTCTGCATTTTTCTCAGATGCTATTCTATGCTCTGTTTTTAATTCATTTAACCTTTTAGACGATTCACATTTGGTGGAGACAATCTAGCAAACAAACAACCAAAATTGCATTTAAAATTTTTACTAGTACCACATTCATGCCTAAAAATCCCACCAGCTAGAAAAGATAAAAAATAAAAATAAAGCATCATTACAACATAAATATCAATGTCATAAACTATATAGACGAGAATTTACCATTCATTTTCAGGTTAAGAGAGAACTCAAATTAACCAGCACTTATGGCTATGAAAGAGGAAAAAAAAGGAAGAACATTTGAACTAAATTGGGATCAAGTAAAGCATAAATTAGCGTCAAGTAGATCAGGAAACAAGATTTTGGATTCAACATTTGATCTGAATTTTTTTAACTCAAGAGCAATTACAGAGCACAAAAAAAAGAACCAATCAGATCAGTGCGTTCAATCCCTCAATGATTTTATAAAAAACAATAAGATTTTTCTAGCAAAAAATTTCCATTTCTTCCCTTATAATACATCGACACTAAATGATGTCAAAGTAAACAAGTAATATAAGAGGAAGAGTATGAAATGGGGAATAATGGAACCTGGGAGCGGCGAGAGTGAAATGCAGGGGCAGAGTAAGAGAAGAATCCATGAGGATAAAGAAAAGCGAAGACGCAACCCAATGAAATCCCAATGGCTACTGCCATTAATATTCTTGATTTCGCCGATGAATGCGATGGGTTCCTCATCAATGGACCTTCCCTGCGTCCGCCCATCATTTTCTTCCCCAGCTGTTTGTTTTAGCTCAAGAAAGAGAGAAAAGTTGGCTACTCTACTTCTGGTTCTGGCCTATCTGGGAATTGGGTTGAAGTTGTTCCAACTTAAACAGATTTCTTTCACTTCAAATTGAGGAGTGAGTGGAAATGGCTGTCTCTAAACTAAATCTATAGTTTTGTTTGATTTTTCTTTTTCATTTTTCACTTTAGAGATGACAACCATGAATGAACCATCATCTGCTAACGTATTAAGAAAGAAAGCTGGTGGGTGGTGCCATGGTGACATCAAGGCTCAAGCCATGAGAGAAATGCCAGACGACGTCGCTTTCTCCATTTTCCTTCCTGGCCCTCTTTATCAACCTTGGAATGGACCCAAAATTAGAAATAAGTTTATAATAATATCTTTTCTATAAAAACCCAGATTTTCCCTTTAATTTCTTTCCTTTATTGTCCTAGAACATAATATATATGGATATGATCAGTGTAAAAGAGAGATTTAAATCTAAAATTCATGATTTTTCCTATCTATTCTCTTGGCAAATTTTCTATTAATTAAGGCTTAAAAGGAACAAATATTTATGGGAAAAGGATACTAAATCCATCTCCTCACCTCATCCATATCACTGACTAAAGCTTGGGCAACAATAGAGGTACTTTGTTGATTGGCTCGTGCACCAAACATTTTGGTGGTATTCTTGTCTGAGAGTAAGGGCCAGGTTTGACAATGGCCTGGCCACCGGAATGAAGGAGTCTGTCTGCCTAATGAACGTTTGATTATAAAATGAAATACAAATAGTAATACAGTGAAGCTGGTAATTCTAAAATAAAATTCTATTTCAAGTTCTAGTTCTAGTTCTAGACATAAGAGTAAGATAACAAACACTTGTATACATGAGAACCTGTTTATCATAATAGTGCTGAAACTATGAAGTTGAGGGTGCCATTTGCATATCCATCTAAAGGACAAGGTACTCATTTAACTCATCGGATTCTATAGCTTTTGAGGAAAAAATTACTGATAAAATCCTATTTACAGAAGAAAAAAAAATCTACATATAATGGGATCCAAGATGTGCCGCATTCCTATTGGTGTATATATGCTGAACCTTAATCTCCTCACCATGTGAGAGATGTTGATGCAAACAGATGGGAGAAATGTTGATACAAACAGACGTTTACCAAAGAGAAAAGAATGATAAGTGGTTCCTATAGGGCAACATAGGCAAATTATGCTTATTACAAAAGCATCAATCTTCACAATCAGATAGTGCATCTGAATCAACTTCTCTTGAGCCTTCAATGGCACGATTTGGCTGTCTTTGCACAGGGTATATGAGATCCCGAGCAACCCGATTCACTGGTGAAGTGAGGAAAGTGTGAGATGCAAGGAGGATTTTACCCTTATTGATATTTTTATTAAAAAGAAAATATCCTTTACGAGTAAATCAAACGAACCAAAAAGTGGTTAAATCAGAACATAATGGTAATTTAAAACCTTTTGGACAATGGCTAAAGTTTGATACCATTCATAACATAGAAATAGAATACAAGTCCAAGTAAGTACCTGATGCCATCAGCTTCACAAAAAGTGCCCTTGCAAACCTGATTTCAGCACGGTGCGAACTGATGAATTTGCTCTGCAATTTCACTAATCTATCAGACCTCTAAAATTTTGCATAGCAAATGGACAATCACCATCCTCTTTGGTAGCAAAATCGGCCTCAAATTAATAAATAACTTATTTGTTGAGGCATCAAATTAATAATGATAGTGATAGATGATAGAGGACAGTGCAACCGAAGAAAAAGAGAGAGAGAGAGCGGGTGGAAGTGGGTGATCAAGAATGGAATCAAATTAAACAATTGACCTCCAAAACTAAAAACTCATAACCAGCCAAGGGAACATCAAAGCAACAAATTGTTACCAGTTGACTGTATATGAACTCCAAAATTTGATCAAGCCTAGCCTGGTGCCTTAGTAGAAATGGACGGAGATGGCTCGCATACAATTGCTTAGCTCCCTGTTAAAAAGCAATAAGTTAATAAGACAATCTTGCTCACTGTCTAAATCTCACCCATGTCTAGGTTGCATATAGAAAAGGAATATTCAAATAGTTTATACATAACATAGTAAAATACTAAAATCTGCAAAGTAAATACTAAACAGCATCCATTTTGTTTGCAGACCTAGTTGTGGTTTTATACAGTATTCCATTGAACACGGATATTTTTAAATATAGTTTTGATTAGAGGTGCATGCTGTATCAATAACAAGCATGTGCTATCTGTGAAAGACAAACAAAAATAAGCTTACATTGGCAGATGGAAGTTGAAGCCAGACTAGGAAAGCAAACTTGGCATGGTAATAGAGAGGAAACCTGATCAAACAAATAAAATGAGCTTGTCTGTATTAGAGCAAAACACTTGAAATGAAACGCTATAACCCTAGAATAATCAATAATAGAAAACCTTAACATTTGAGGTTAAATATACAGGAAAAGTAATGAATAAAAGGAAAATCTTGAGAACATCTATTCTGGAGCTATTCATCTCTAACTTTTATTTACCACACATGTGATAAATGAGTTTTATAAAATACGTCCACAAACGATTGAGAATTTCACTACGAAACTTTGAATTTTACTATAAACTGAAATGGAACCAAGATACTTTATTGAACTCATGGTGCTCAACAACAATAGAGGAAAACCATTAAGAAAAAATAACACAACAGCATGCTGCAAAAGCAGGGTTCAAGAAAAGGTACCATGAGAGAATTTTGTCTGCAAACACTTCTGCAACACTAAAAGATCCATAAACTGCAAATAAAAAATAAAATTAAAAAAAAAAGAATTAGATGAAGTAAAACATAGCTTGATAATGCAATTGCAACAAATTATTTGATAATGCACCACATGCAGCAGCCACATTCAGGAAAGATTTGAGCACCTTAACCAGTAAGAAGTTCAACAATCTCAGCTTTAAGCACACCACCAAACACACAGAGGTGCATTAAATACAAAAATGCATCTACTTCTACTATCCATTTGTGGCTAACAAAGAAAATTTTGCATGGTGTTTATATAAATCTAAAACAGAGCTTTCATCATGTGCTTTATTGTGCATTCCTGTTCAACATTTATCATGATCCAAAACGGAGGAAGAGGTGGTCAAATATATGATGTTAAACAAGGCAGAAATTGCAATAAAGATGATAACCTGTCCAATAAAGAAGCCATTTTTGTTGCTCATCTTGATCCTTGTTCTCGATTGCTTTAAACGTGGAGTAAACTGGTATGACAGTCCCCACTGTGCAACTGTAAAATGAAACCAAATCATATAGCAATGAGGAAGAGATGATTCGATAAGAGGTGTGAAAAACTTGAAAAGTTCCTACTTAGTGATTAAGCAAAAGAGCTTACCATGCTGTCCGAACAACAATGTTGGAACTAATTGGAGAAAAAAGCAACCTCAATCCCACCTAAAACCAATTCCAAAACCAACTTTCAGTAACTCGAGATTGAGTAAACCCTAATTTGACTTCTGATTTTTGAAAGGCAAATTTATGCATTAAACTAAACAGAGTACTACTTAAAATGCAGAAAATCAGTAAATCGAACCTAAATTGATTGAGGAACTACAATTTCAAACATAAAATGCTAATATTTCGATGCTCAACAATAACATGGTTAAATTTAATGAGAGAAAAAATATGAATAGAGCGAAAGAAAGAAATAGAAACCTCGCTCGTGAGATCCATAAATTGTAGGAATTTGCAGATATAACCAGAATTCAACGCACAGTCGGAAGCCGGAACTCTGAAGAAAGAGAGAGATAATATTTATTGATTTTTCCTTTATTGTACAGTTGAATTCTGATGCTTGCGGCGCGTTAAAGAATTCCTGAAACTGTATACTGGTGGAAGTTGACACCTCACGAGCGGAAGTACGGAACTTCAATAAGAAAAGTGTTTGGTTATCAAGCAATAAAAAAATGAATTTAAATAAGAAAAAGACTGCAGAAAGTCTTGTTCCGTTCCGTTATAAAGTTAACGGCTTGAGCCATGAACTGTGGTATTACTGGATTTAGTATAGATAGATTATTAATTTTGATATTCGAAATAACAATTAATAAATTATTAATTTTGAAAAAAAAAAACCAAAAAAACAAAAAAAATTATTAATTTTGATATTCGAAATCTTATAAAATATATACGCAAAATTAATTATTTTAGTATTACAACCCCTTGTATGATCCGAAAGAAACTCATGTATTCTGTAATTATATGTATCTTAGATAAACCCTTGCACGTCTCTTGTACATTTGGATGAAAGAAATACACATTTTGTATGCTTTAATCTAATTCACATAAACAGAATTTGCCATCACCCATTTTCTATATACACCATATCTACCCTCTAGCCATAACAACATTGCCACCCACATCAATCAATATAATTGCAAGGAGAGGGAAACTATAGAATGGAGTCTAAACAAATTTTGAATTAAAAATTGGAAAGAAGAGGGTTGAGGATCAAGATACTATTTGTGCTTGTGCTTGTGCTTGTGCTTGTGCTTGTGCTTGTGCATTGTGGTGGTAAGCCATTGCTGTTAGTAGCGTTAGACAAATTTGGCCTTCCCTTGCATCCTTCTTGTGATTGCATATTGCAAATATACCTGTTCTCTGCCTGCCCACTTCTGCAAAATTTCGTGTATACTCTTGCTTTTGTTTCAATTGGCTTGCTCTTAAATATTTGGTCTTCGTCACTGTTTTATATGATCATTGATAAGAGAATTGTAATGGGAACATGAACATCTAAGAAGTGAGTCAGAGAATGAAGGCTTTTATGATAGTTTATACCTTGTTGTCTGAAGAAGTGGAATGGCGGTGAATACTGATAGCAGAATGGGGCAGTGGATCCAAATTGAATGTAGATTGGCTTTCTTGTTTCTATCATTGAGCTCCAAAACATGAATCAAGAAAGTTGTCTTTCTAGAGACCTGCACTTGCTAACAGGAAAATAACATCGAATGAGCATAGCTATTTTAGTATGAAAAAAGAAGAAATAACAGATTTCCACTTTGATTTCCTCAGACTTCTAACAAGTGACAATGAAATCCATGTGATTCCAATGGCTGAAGTAGGCTTCTCTATTCTAATTAGATATTTCAATATTTGCGAGGGGATAACACAAGGCCATCTTATAAGTTATAACCAAGGCTGGAAGCAAACGAAAATACCACAGTAGCCTTGGTTTGGAAGGGAGTCTGGAAAGTAAAGCAAAACATAAGGGAAGAAAGAACAAATTGCATGAAAGTTTAAATTCCTAGTCAACTACAACTAAGATAAAAAAAAAATGAAAAAGACAATTGTGCCAATAATTTGTCTGGAGAAATGTTATCAATAGACATGTTTTTTTGTGGAAAAGGATGAAGTTATAGCTAATGTTGCATAAAGGAGATGCCAGAAGATGCAAAAGATACGCATATAGCAATGCATTTAGTTATGTCTACAAGAAAAAATTTAAATCAAGACCCGTTTTTTTACATTAAGCAACTAGGATAATATATGGATAAGGACATCCTGCTCACTATAATGAAATTGCAGCATACCTCTTGAACATCCATGGCACCAAATAGTCTTCCATGCGTGCAAAACAGAAGCAACCATGGATTTCTGACTCCATATCATCTGAAATTTGCAATGCTGTGTTGAACTGTAGGATACAAGTCTTAAAAGATTACCTCACTAGTTTCATGTAGTTTTCTGGTTAAGCAGCCTAATATTGCATATATAGCCTCTGCTTTTGAGTGAGACCTATCACTGGAGATAAAAGTATTAACCTCATTATCCACAAAAACCCAACTGCAACCAGCAAACTTTTTAACCTTCCCCCTCATCTCCTTCCTTATCCTACCCATCTCTTCCCAATTTCCTTCAGCAGCATAAATATTTGCCAGCTGCACATAACGAGCCCCATTATCTCCTTCAATCTCTAGTAATTTCTCTTCAGCTTCTCTTGCCAATTCTGCATTTTTATTTAGCCTACAAGCATTCAGAAATGCTCCCATAATAGCAGCATCCTTCTTTACAGGAATAACCTTCATAAATGCCACAGCCTTTTCTAATTGATTAGCCCTCCCATACAGATCAATCATGCAAGTATAGTGATCATTCTCAGGCAATATCTTATATAATTCTGTCATGGAATTGAAGTACTTTTCACCCAGTTCTACTAAACCACAGTGACGGCAAGCTGATAGAAGTGCAATGAAGGTAACGACATCAGGCCTGATTCCTTCCTCCAACATCTCCTCAAACAGCTGGAAAACTTTGCTTTCATGCCCATGATGAGCATAGCCAGCCATCATTACATTGTAAATGACTGAATCCTTAACATCAGCCTTTCGAAACATCTTTTCTGCATACGAAATATTACCACATTTGGAGTACATATCTATTATAGCACTAAACAACTTCTCATCCATTTCAATTCCAACTCTAAGCATATAACAATGAGTCTGCTTTCCTTGATCTAGAGCAGCTTGCAAGGCACAAGCACCAAGCACATTCATAAGTATCAAAGCATCAGGTATTGTGGCCTCGTTATCCCAAAACTCACCTAAAAGTTGAAACACAGCATCACAATTCTGTGATTTGAGATAACCAGAGAATAAGGCAGTCCAGACAACAGAATTCTTCTCAGTCAACAAATCGAAAAGCTTCCGTGCTTCTACCATATTATATTGAGATGAATAACCCACAATCATAGAAGTAACTGAAAAGGAGTTGCTTCTCCCACTGCCCTGATGCATGAACTCTGCATATTTCATTTTACCACACTTGCAATAAACATCAACAATGCCACTACTTACATACGGATTTGAAATCAAGCCATTCTTCAAAACCCAACCATGAACTTCTTTTCCAGCGTTTAAATTCTTCAATATGGAGCAAGCACTTAGAACACTTGTAAAAGTGTGCTCATTCCATCTAATCCCATTTTGTCCCATTGTGACAAACAACTTCAACGACTCCTCTACAAAACCATGCTGTTGAAAACCTGATATCAAAGTATTCCAAGATACAGCATCATTCAACTCAGGCTCTTTCCAAAAGAGCTCCAAAGCCATTTCCATCTCACCTTCTCTACAAAAAGCTGCCACCATTGCATTCTTTGAAACCGAATCAACCAATACACCACCACCTTTATAAACCTGAAAGGCTTGTTTAAAACACCCGCATTTAGAATACATGTCAATAAAAGAACTCACTGCAAACCCAGTTTCAGTATTTCCCGTTTTCACCATAAAACAGTGTAACTGAGTACCATAACTCAATTTGCTCAACTTGGCACTCAGGTTTAGCATTGTAGTTACAGTAAATTCGTCAATCTTAATGTTATCGCCATCACTGGCCGTTTGCATGTCTTTAAATAATGCTAGCGCGTCAGTTTCATACCCATCGGCGCTAACATAACCAGACAACATTGAATTATAAGTAACCAAGTCTCTTTTTGGCGCAGCGTCGAATAAAGCACGCGCCTGAGTCAAGTTTTGGGATTTTTTATAGGCGGAGATGATTGTATTCCAAGTAAAAACGTTTCGTTCGGGCATTTCGTCGAACAGTTTTTGAGCTTCATGGATAAAACCTTGTTTCGAGTAGAGATGAATGAGTTTATTGTAAGTGATAATTGATTGGGTAAAGCCAGCTTTTAAGGCCTGGACATGGAACACTAAACTGTCCTTCAAGTACCTCATCTATGCAAAACACACAAGGAAATTTGGCTTCAACCGAAACAAGGGAAGCAAAATGAAAAGAAGAGAAATTAGAAACTGGACCAAAACGATACACTTAGGTGACTTGGCAAAGTTTAGGCCGTGCGGCAGCGCCCATTGCCTTTTAAACCCCAAAAGGGCAAAAGCCAAAGGCCCAAACCCGAGGGAGTCCTTCAGTCCTCCTTCGGTTAATTTATAACAAAATCAAGCCCATTGCCTGAGGTTTAGTTCTTGATTTTGTAATGTGCTAGTATTTTGGAACAGATTTGATTCATATTGTGAAAACCTCAAGCAATTATGCCAAGAAAGTGAAAAGCTCCAGTGAATTATAATTTATTATATGCCAAATTGGAGTACAAAAGCTCAACTTGTGCTTTCTATTTTTGGTGTGCAACAGTTGAAAGAGGCATGAGGCAAAGCATTGGCACTTCTTATAAATTACAGCTTAGATTGGTGTGACAAAACTCTGGCAGCTGAATATACCGTCCTTGCATCACCTGCATAATCAAATTGCCTATTAATCAATACTTCTGCATCATTTCGATATAGTCATGTCAAAGTTGTCGAGTCATGCATAAACGACACATGGAACAACAATTAAAAGATCAAAGATATACCAGCAATTGTTGCCAAACTAAACTGAGAAGGTACATTGCTGTCCGCCTCAACTGAAGCTTTGGCTGCAGAAATACCGATTGCTACACTCTGCATCACATCTAAACCTGCACAGAGGGAAGCAAGCATTCCGCCAACCAGGCAATCACCAGCTCCTGTAAGCCTTACTACGGAGGCAGGGAGTGCAGGAAAATGCACAGCCCAAAAGTGGCTTCTTTCAAGAACCTTAGCATTAGGGAACCGATTCAAAGGACAACGAGAAGTAACATCTTCAAATAACTGCCCACTGAATCCATGTTTCTTTGTCTTCTCTGGAACAATTCTCCAGGAGCTTGGTTCCCCTTTAGAGCATAAAATTACGCCGTCTGAACCAATAGTCAGAACAAGAATTTTGACACCCTTCTCCAGCAAAAGCCAGATGGCTAGTTTTAGCTTCTGGAACAAAGCATCTGTAGAATGATTATTCTTTTCAATTGGATGAAACGTATTGTCAGAAGATAAAGCATTTGCCATAGCAATTAGTTCATCTTCATTAGGTGAAGCAAAAGTAACCTGCACAAGACCTTCCAATTAGTAACCAGAAACAGGAAGAGATAAGTACAAGGAAAGTGCTCAATGTGAAGAGAGAGCACTCACATACTTGACAACAGGAGCAATTCTTTTGGATTTTGCAACTGATACAGGCTCAAACCACACCGGAATATCTGACTCTGCCGCTACTGCACAAAAGAAAAGCAAGTAAAGTGAGATGAAGAGATCCAAAATAGTTAGCATAAAGCAGAAGACCAACCCAAAAGGAAAGAAATCTAAAGTGATGTTTTAAAGGTACTTTGGCAAGAAGCTTCTAAAGCAGCAGGACTCAAATTTGCATCAACCATTAATATAGGAGAAGAATGTATCTTGTGTTTGAATTCTTGAATCCACTCAGGTGTGAGAAACATTTCCTGCAGCAAGTTATGACAGCATTAGCAACTAGTAAATTTGATTTAGTACTTCTTAAACCTATACAAATTACTACTGCTAGTCACATATAACTATAGTCTATAAGACAAGCAAATTATTAAGACACTACTTACAACTGCCTCTACACTGGCAACACCAGCAGCCACCTCTCCTGTAACATCAAGTATATGGCAAACAGTAGGAGTCTTAATATCCTCATGCTTCCTAATGCCTGCTTGAAAACCAAAACCATGTTAGAATCAAGTGAGAGACTTTCCTATACACTTCTTCCACAAGAAAACAGTTTAGACATTTTATTAATGTCTCTGTTTGGTCACCCAAAAGAAACCTGAAGACAACAACTGTAAGATGCCGTAAGACGCCATAAGAAGTCTAAGTAAAGCGGCTTATAAAATCAGCACTGTTTCTTTAGAACTTACAGCAAGTTCCTTCTTTCAGATTGCAAGTGTTCATCTTTATAGCTGGATTAAGATGATTGTGTGATCACAGCAAATACGACATCAACAACAACCATACAAAATTACGTAATAAAGGTATGCAATTAGAAAGAGCTGACCTTCTGTAGGCAGCTTTGCAGATTTCCAATGATCCAACAACAAATTTCCTAAAATCAATTAGAAGGGGGGAAAAGGATAATCAGTTTCAAACACATGTTTTGCTGCATACACAATTAGACATAGCCAAGTATATGAATGTCACTGATCAAAATTATATGTTTCTGAATTCCCTGTACTAAGATTGCCTGGAATTCAGATAAAATTACCAGATATATGTCCAAACTATAAAAAGTCAACATGAAGGATCATCATATTAGATTACTACAAAAATTCATTCCTAGTAAACCCATATTAATAAGCCTTAGAAAAAAGCTTTTTTTTGAGGATGCAGGATTAGAGGGAAAATTTAAAAAACAAATGACCTGCCATGTCAAATCCCAAAGCACTAATCATAAAAGGATTAGCTCCAAGCTTCCACATACACTCGGCAATGTTCCTTGCCACCCCTCCTCGTACATAATGTACCTAAACGAAACTATTTCAAATCTTCAAATACCCAAAAGCAAAAATCGAAACACAGGAAAAGAAAGGGGAAATAAGACTTGAGAAAGAGACCTTGCCGGGACAAGTTGTTCTTGGATGTGGAGGAATCGAAGAAGTTGCTTGAATATCCAAAACCATGCCCCCTATCACTACTGGCTCTGCTTCTCCATCTTTCCTTTGTCTCTCCATTTTCAACCCTTTCTTCTCCACTTCAGTCTTCTTACAGTCTCCAAGTCCCAACCAAACCAACAGTGTTCAGTTGAGAGGGCAGGGATCAGAAATTTACAACTCTGAATTGTCTTTGTTGGATTTCTGGCCAAACCCACTTCTAATTCATGTAAAAGAAGATCAGAGACAGCAAGACCCAAAGATTGTTAAACGAAATTGGGCTTAACTTGCAAAAAGATTGGGTTACTTTCATCTTTTTCTAAAGCCTCGTAGATATTTGGGCCCAAAAATCCAAAGTTTGCAAATTGGTATGATGACAATGCATATGGAAAAACCCAAAGTTTCAAATTAAACTAGTAGTCCTATAGAGTGTTGGTGGTGTAGCTGAAGAATCTCAATCTTTGACTTTGTAAAGTAATGAAATTCAATACCTAATCTCTTTATCCATGAAAATATGGTCTAAAAAGATATGCATGTCTTTTCTTTTTTAATTAAATAATCAATTATTGTTTTGAATTGTTAAATATATATACTATTAATTTATATTAATACTATTATATGTTGGATGCAAATTGGTAAGAAAGTGTTCGTGAGTGAGCCCAAGTGTGAACTCTGAAACTTGACTATAGGTCCGCAACTGATACAATGAATATGTATTTGACAATTTTTTTTTTGGTGAATGCATGTATTTGACATTTGACTACTTGTTGCTATCAAGATTCAAGTGCAATCTGTAGTTATCCAACTTGATGCGGCGCTAGTTGTGTAGTTTTTGAATTCAACGTGTAATCACCCTTTGAGCAGTTAAATGAAGTAATGGATATTATCCAAGAAGGTTGGGTGAAGGAGGTACGGATATTTATTCAGATGGGAATATGTATGCGGATTTGGTGACAAATTTGACTGAGAATTGTAGTTTGGATCGATATGTTAAAATTAAAACTCTCTCAATATACGTAATTTTGAGATATCAAACTTTATATATTCTCATCATTTTTATTAAATATAGATATATATGTTCATTATGTCGACCAATCATTTTTTTGTCATCTTGTCATCCGAATCGATTTCAATTGGCTTATTGCTCAAAAAGACCCATGAACTTACACAAAACGGCCAAATAAGCCCCTGAACTCTTAAAAAATGCCAAATAAGCCCTTTTCGGATGGCTAAATGCTGAAATAAGGACTAAATGTTTCAAGATTTTCTCAAATAAGGATCAAAATACACAATTCCAACAAATTAAAACACGTAATTAGCAAATTTTAACAAAATAGGGAATCCTTAAATGAAAATCAATGCTTCTCATGCGTACACGTTAAATTTGATAGAAAAATGATATTTACATGTTAATTAAAAATCAAACCCTATTAATCAAAATAAATTCATTAAACGTAATATGATATAAAATTATCGTGTGTTTTTCAGTTTATATATATCTCACACACTAGTATTAACTTATACTGTATTCAATTTGTAAAAAAAATATTAAGTATGTATTCTAATTTGTCTAAATTGTGTAATTTGATCATTATTTGAGAAAATCTTGAAACATTTAATCCTTATTTCAGCATTTAGCCATCAGAAATGGGCTTATTTGGCTTTTTTTTAAGAGTTCAGGGACTTATTTGACCGTTTTATGAAAATTCAGTGGTCTTTTTAAGCAACTAGTTTTCACTTCCACGTGTGGTGCACGTGACCAATCGTGTTTAAATTAAAATAATAATTGAAATTAATTATAAGTAAAACTGTTAAAATTTGATCCAACCTTGATAACCCGTCCCAATCTGACCGAATCCGATTTGACCAGAGAAATTAAACAATCCGAACCTGTCCTATCCAGACCCGACAAACTCGTAACCCGAATAACCCGAGAAGGTAACCCGATGACCCAAGAATATTATAAACTAAAATTATGTTTTATTCAATAAAATACACATTGTTATAATTTTAACCATTTTAAATAAATTTAAGAATTAAACCTTTAAAAATTTAAAGGCTGACCCAATTGATCCGAATCCTAAACCTGAAAAATCCAAAACCCGAATGATCTAGAATCCGAGTAACCTGAGGCCAAAACCCGAACATGCATGACCCTAAATCCAGCAGACCCGAGACCCGAATGACCCTAAATCCAGCAGACCCGAGACCCGAATGACCTGAATCCAGATGAGTCGAAACCCGAATGATCTGAGAAAATTACCTCACTCATATGACATGGACCCAGATGAGTATGACCCGAAACCCGTCCAACCCGCCCAATTGACTCCTCTAACTTTCTTTTTTTTTTTGCGTCAACTCCTCTAACTTTATAAGTCAAAGGAAATAATTACATGTTACTCTTCTTTTTTTATTTTTAAAAACTTTAAATTCTTGTTATATATTCCAATATATTAAACTATCAATACACACTCCAAAATTGAAAAAGGTCAATCACAATAATTAAATTTTTAACTTAATTATTTTAAAAAATGATGAATAATTAATAATTAGGTAAATTATTTTAACTTCTAAACTTGATGATAAGATTTTTGTTAGTTTATATTATAATTTTTTTGTTCAAATTAGTTTATATTATAATTGAAAAAGTCTCCAATTTTTTAAAATTAAAATGGTAAATTAAAATATTTATAAAAATATTGAATTTAATTAAATAAAAATAGAGTTTTAGTAGAATAATTGTAAAAGTTTATTTCTTAAAAAAACTGTAAAATTTAATCAATTCATTTAAGAAATATATTATAAAAATTCTAATATATCTAAGTTTTTTAATTAAATTAGTAAATTGATAAAAATAAAATAGGTATAAGGATATTAGATTTAATTAAATAAAAATAGGGTTTTTATTTTTTTTTGCCAAAAAATAGAGTTTTTAGTTGAGTAAAACTATAAAAATATATTTAAAAAATTCTAATATATATAAATTTTTTAATTAAAATAGTAAAATGGTAAAAATTAAATAGTTATAAGGATATTATATTTAATTAAATAAAAATAGAGTTTTTAGTTGAGTAAAACTATAAAAGTCTAAATAATGGCATTTAAAAAATATATTCGAAAAATAAGGGTATAATGGGTGATTCAAAAGTTTTACAAGAGCATGTACTTTTTAATATAGTACTAGTCTTCACTTCCACGTGCGTTGCACGTGACCCATCCTATTTTTAGTAAATAATAAATTTAAGAATTAAATATTAAAAAATATAAGGATGACCCAATTGATCCGAGTCCTAAATCTGAAAAATCCAAAACCCGAGTGACCTGAGACCAAAACCCGAACCTACCTGACCCTAGACCTAGCATACCCAAATGATCTGAACCCAGATGAGTCAAAACCCGAATGACCCGAGAAAATTATAAACTAAAATAATATTT